>PVKS010003154.1:0-107213 GCA_004027875.1 Aplodontia rufa | reverse complement strand
TGGAAAGGGGTGGGAAGATGTCGCTTCACAGGGACAGCGTTTCGGTTTGGGAAGGTGAAAATGTTCTGGAGAGGGATGCTGGCGATGGTTCCACAAAAGTGTGACTGTACTTAATACCACTGGGCCCTGCACTTACAAATGGTCAAAATGATAAATTCTACATCATGCAATTTTTACCACAACAAAAAAAGTCACTCAGGAACTTATAAAAATTCTCAATTCCCACGCTCATTTAATTCCAAATATCTGGAGTCAGACCTGGCCATCTTTTAAAGTTTCCAAAGGGGGATTGTCATGACAGGATTGGGACCACCAAGCTGGGCCTTCAAGTCAACAAGCACACTGAATGATTTGGGGGGTCGTCCAGAAAAAGAGAGACAGTGGGCTTTCCCGTGTGACCTCTGACCTCCACTTCTAACCCCTCTTGCTCTGCCAGCTCCTCTGGGTGCCTAAATCATGCACCTCCTGCTCCAGCGGAATGCCACAGCCCTTTCCCCTCAGTTTTGTTAAGAAAAAGTGCCCCGGATTCTCTAGGCATGGGAGAGACTTTCAGCTCCAGTGACAGACAAATGCAGAGGAATGGCCAAAATGCAAATAAACTTTAATCACTAGCAGGGCAACAGCAAGTAGTGCAGGTACCCCATAGTGTTTGTAGGGAGAGGGGAGGGGAGGTTCACAAATGCTTTGGAGGAACAGTGTTTCTCCTATCCCTACAGCATCTAAGGCTTCCCGGAGACGCTTCAGTCCCATCTCAGTTGACCAATGTGCACAGACCACCTGCTCTGAACAGGCTCCAGGCTGGGGATTTGCTGGGAATAGGAGATGGCCCCAGCTTGTAGAAGCTGATTGGCTGATGAGCCACGGCGGGACATTTGCAGAGGGAAAAATTATATATTTTAATAATTGAACTGTGGCTAATTGAGGCACTGAAAAATAAACCTTTGCTTCCTTACACACTTTCCTAACACCTTTGTTTCTGTTCCCATCCTATAAACTAGGAATGACAGCAGTAAAAATTTAAGGGGCACCAAAATGCTCCATTGTCCAGATAAATAATATTTCAAGGCAATCTTTTAACAATCAAAATTAGTGTTAGAAAGTCCCAGAAGAACAAAATATCAACATTTCAGCTAACATGTGGCTCAGAGCCTACATTCACATGAGCTGGATTCCCTTGCCATCCGGCCCCAGTGCCAATAAAACTTCATTTTTATGAATATCCCATGGGCTGTAGCATACGGATCTAATTTTTAAAATATTGCATTCAACATAATGGCGTATCGAGGATTTTAACTTGCTAAACCTGGCAGCCCTACGTGAGAAGTACTACGCTGGCACCCCCTAGGCGTTTAGTTCCGCAGCAACATCCTCCACCCACGTACACATACGTGTCCACGCGACGCGAGCAACTCTCCCTCCTGGACATCAGCACGATGTCCCTCCCTTTTCCTCCCTTGATTGTCATTCACCCTCTGGCTTTGTAGTTTCAGACACTGCACCTCCCTCAACTGCCTGGCCCTCCTTGGCCTCCCTAGGTTAGGTTCCAGTACCCAACTCAAGTTCCCATTCACAGATCAGGTCCCCCAATTCCAGTCTATGAACAGCGCTGGGCCTCTCAGCTCTCAGTGCCACTCTCTGCATATGCAGATTCAACTCATCTTTTTGCTTTACCTGGGTCCCCTCTGGCTTTCAGCATCCATGGGGCAGGGGGGAAAGAATTCTTATCAGCAGGGATTGGGGTCAGGAAGAACAGCACTAACCCTCCCAGAGCAGGTGGCATGGCCATGAACCAATGCATTAATGGCTAACCAAATATGGAAGGGGCATGTCCCGCCCCAGTGCCTGGAGAGCAGAAGTTCAGACAAACAGAGCCAGAAAGGACAGAAGAGAACCAAAGATGTTACTCAGAAGGTCCCTGGGAAGTGCAACCAATTGTCCAAGGATGGATGGGGTTGTGACAGTTCCAATAGAACTTCTGCTGATCACACAGAGGGAAGTGAGAGAGAGGGAAGGAGACAAGACTCTACAGAGGAGAAAGAGGAGGGAAGTGAGGAAGAAGCGGAGTCTGGTGAACGACAGGGTGTCCAACACTGTCCAAGAAGGGCAGGTACAACCCAGATGAATGGAGGACGCACAGAGCTCTCACCACACCCTGCCACGGGTCATGCCTGGGTCTTCTAGCTCCCTCTCCTTCTGTCTGATACTTTCCAAGAGTGAACTTGCATCGAATTACCTGGGGTGCTTGTGAGTTCCTATTCCTGGCATCATCCCAGATTCTCTTTCTTGGAATCATGGGCCTAGAATCCAGCATTTGAAATGCTTCCTACGCAGTTCTTGTGCCCCCCAAGCCCAATCTCACATGAAAACCATATTCTAGGAGGGGAAAAGGAAGCCATGCTGGCTAGACTCTATTTAACAAGAGAGTTCTCTTCCTCCTGGGCTTCTGTTCACTTGAATTTTGGGCCTGGTCCAGGGACTGGTGTCATTCTGGGAAATACACCAGTGGAGATTACCAGGGTGTAAAGGACAGGCAAAAGCTGAGAGCATTACACAGCTTCATTTAGGCAAAATTGGAAGTATCCAGAGACAGACTTCATGTCAGAGCAGGCATAGTGAATAGGAAACGAATGATTCCGACCTCACCAAATAACGTGCATCCTGTATCCCCAGCTTTCTCGGAATTCCCCAGACTGCAGACAAGGAGCCCCCTGTCCTAGATCTCACTCATTTCCAGGATCTCCTCCATGGTGTTGGCCAGGGTGAAGTCCCCATCACTGCTATCAGACAGGCTGCTGCCACGGGGCCAGGCTGTGTGGCCCTGGTGAGGATGGGCACCCCGCTCCCCCAAGCCCCGTGTGGCCAGGTGTGAGCTGTTACGTGACGACTGTAGCTTCCGAAGTGTCTCGGGGCCTTCTCCGTCTGAGAGCTTCTTGGGACATTTCCCCAGGAAACGGAAGTGCTTCCCCAGGACCCAGGACCCACAGCCTGAGTGGCGGGCTAGTAAGAAGCGAACCCAGGATTTCCGCAGTTCAGCCTTCACCTGCCAGGTGAGACAAAGCTAAGGTTATCATCCATTCAGCAAAATGTTTATGGGGTAGCTACTCCATGCTACCCTCAGGAAATTTACCTTCTAATAGGTGGAGATGAACAAAGACAAGCAAAGACGCACAAGCTCAGCAGATGGTAACTATACATGAGAGTGTTAAGCACAACAATTTGGTAAGGAGTGTTAAAAGAACATCATAGGAAGCCGTGGTTTTGCATTCAGCTCCTGCACTGGACCCCAATAGACTAGACTAAAAACCAAAATGGAGTCACTCATGCTAAAGTTCCACCTCACCTAACCAAGACTGTCAATTGACCTTCAAAAACAGTCCAATTTCCCAAACAGACCAGGTTCAATTGGTCTGCTTAATGAAGTTCTCTCTGCCTTAATCCTTATACAAAAAAGTTAACTTGAGGTAATCTGATGTTAACCAATTAGTTAATTTTCTATGGTTCTGTCTACTCCAAATGAGGAAAGTAACTTTGAAGACTGCTTCTGCCTCCCTCCATAAAATTAGTGCCCTCTGCTCAGATCACTGGCATACTTATTCTATTTTATGAATGAAATAGTGCCTGACTTTAGAATTGCAAATAAAGCCAGGGAAGACCTTCAAGCTAAATTGTTGCAGTTTTTGTCATTTGATAGGAGATTAAGAGCTGGAGATGTGGTGTTCTGCAAGGGACTCTGCATGGTGGCCTTTCAGCTGAAACCTGTGATGGAGAAGGAGCCCTTGCATGAAGACACAGAAGCAAGAGCAGTGAGCCATATGCAAGAGGGTTTTGCTCTCTCGCGAGAGCTTGCATTCTAGGTAGAGGAAGCAGAGATGCATATTTAAACCTGGAGTGGAGGGATGCATAGATGAAATGGGGCTAGAAACTCCCAACTCCTAAAAACAAGAGAAAACACGTGTTCTGTGCCTTCACCCCTCAAGACTTCCCCCAGCTTCTGCAGTCTGATATTGACTGTCCCATGTGTTAAAGACTGGCTCATGTGTTAAAGATTTGGTCCCCAGCCTGTGCTGCGATTGTGAAGTGGTAGAGACTTTAAGAGGAGGGGCCTAGAGGGAGGAAATTAGGTCACTGGGCATGTCCTTGGAGGGGATATGGGGACCCCAGCCTTTTCCATTCTCTCTCTGCCTCCTGGCCTCCAATTAGCAGCTCATTCCACCAGGTGCTCCCACCATGATGTGCTGCCTCATCACAAGCCCAAAGGCAAAGGGGCCCAGCAGCCAGGGACTGAAACCTCAGCAACCATGAGCCGAGATAAACTTTTCCTTATTTTTAAGTTGATTCCCCTTCGTATTTGTTTCAGTAACAGAAAGCTGACCAATACCAGGGAAGCAGAAAGTTGGTTGGGGCTATGCAAAAATATTAATAAAAATTATAGTTCCCAGGTATTGGCCTTTACTATGTGCTCAGCATGCCCATGGCATTATTATCAGGTAAGGACAGTTGTTAATCCCATTGTACAGATGATATAACTGAGGTTAAGGATGGAGCAGTGAGGAGTCTAACTCTCGGAGCTCCTAAGTGTGATGAACCAAGACTTGAATCCAGATCTTTGGATTGTTTTCTCCATCACATTTTGATCCTAGCACATCTCCAGCAGGACGAGGGTTGGGTTCTGAGCTTTCACACACCCATCCTGACTCCTTTTCCCATTTGTCTAAGGTATCTTCTTTTTGCTCTACTGGATGTCACAGTACAAATTTGTTCCAGTACATGCTAGTCACAATTACACCATCACAGTCGCAGAAACCTCTGATGACAGTAGGATTCCAGCCCCAGCCTCACCACAATGTGGAAAACGTACCTCTCCATTTGCAAAGCCATACTGCAAGGCCATGAGGAAGCCCTGGAACAAAAGGAAGATGCAATGTGAACTTTGACTTAGCAGAGGTCAATTACACCAGTAATTGTCTGACAATTACAAGTCCAAAGAGTCCCAGAAGAAGCATGTGACTACGTTGCTTATCCTAACTAGAGTTAGTCATACTGGTTACGCCAATGTGGATTTCTAAGGCATCTCTTCTTACCTTGGCATCTATCACCCATACCAGCCTAGGTGTTGATTTTGATGCCCCTGGGTATACATAGGTCAAAGATGATTGAATCTCCATCATTCACTCAATTACATGAACACTGGGCAGGCCACTCTTCCATTTCTTCTTGTCCATGGTGGTTGTTGGCTAATTTATTTTGCCTGACTTGCATTCTTTTCTTTTGGAAACTGACCCTCTCCTACTTCCTGGACATGTAATCTGGCTGTCAATCATCTGTTCCTCACATTTTAGCATGGCCATCACTACATTAAATTGACCCAAATTGCCTGCAACCCAAGCAAGGCCAATCAGAGTTCCTTTCACTGGGAAGGGGTGAGTGCTACCCTCTCTTCCCTGTAGTTTCCATCTTTATAGATGGAAACCCGGAGATAACTGCTGGAATCTTCCCAGCTACATGGAGAAAGCCCATCTTAGCATGAAGCCAACACAGAAAAAAACAGAGCCGAGAGATTTCTTTCTTTCTTTCTTTCTTTTGAGAGAAGGACAGTGAGAGAGAGAGAGAGAGATAATCAATTTTTATTGAGTTTTTCACATGGCTTTCGTTGCTCTGACACTTAGTTGTGTACGTGGGTGCTGGGGTTTGAACTCGTGTACTCGCGCATGCCAGGCAAGTGCCATAGGCCACCCCTCCAGCCTGAGAGACAAGATTTCTGATGATAATGTTTGAGAACCTGTATCCACATGTCTGGTCCTTAATTTTTTCATTTATGTGACATAATAAATATCCTTTTCTCTCATCGGAATATTTCTTTTGTAAAGATAAATTATTTCCTGTCCGTGGCTTCCCATCACACTTAGAATAAAATAAACTCCCTAACCAGGGAAGATCCTAGGTGTTCTAGGCTCTGCATCTCTGAATTGCTCATTTCATCTTTTGCCATTCTTCAGCACAGCAACCGTATTCCAGCCACATGAGCCTTCTAGATCCTTCCAGCTCATCAACGTCATACCTGAAGCATCCATTGCTGTATAACTTAATCAAAACATAGATTTATCATTTCACACACACTATAACCAAGAATCTGGCAGTGGCTCCGCTACATGTTCTGGCTCAGGGTCACTCTTAACTTTCAGCCAAAGTGTTGTAGGACTACAGTCATCTGAAGACTTGACTTGCTCCCAAGAGAGGCTCACAGGGCCAGCAAGCTGCTTCCTGGATGATTTGATTATAATACTGTAGATTGTAAATGCATTCAGAATCATTATTTTTTAAACTGATGCACATATTGATCAATTAGAAATTTTCTCCATTGCAAGGTAAAACATAATCAGTCATAGAAACAAAGATTTTTTTTCCTCTCACACAAAAATAATGATTAATTCATTTAATATTATTCTTACAACCTTGAAGAATATGTTCTGCTCCCCTGGACTTCAGAATCAGAAATATTTATGTTTAGATTTGCTATGCCCCTGTCTCATCAGCTAGATATCGGTGGGTACATTGGCTGCGGTTCTCAGTAGGAGGCCTCAGTCTCTCTGCACAGAGCTGCTTGAGTGCTTTACTGACGCGGCAGCTGGTCCCTTCCTCACCAGGGGGATGATTCAGGAGAGCAAAGCAGAAGCTTCAACTCATTTAATGACCTAGTCTTAGAAGTCACACACCATCATGTCCACAATATCCTGATGGTCACATAGGTCAACATTAGACAATGTAGAAGGGGACTGAAAAAAGGCATGGATACCTACCGAAGGCCATCTTGGCGGCTGACTACCGCAGAGAACAGGTTCTCAAAGCCCTTCACACTGCCTGTTTTGTGGACCATTCCTCCCTCAAACTTATACTTAAAATTCAGATCGTAGCTCAAATATCACCAAAAAAAAAAAAAAAAAAAAAAAAAGAAGAAGAAGAAGAAGTCTTTCCAGGCCACCTGAGTCACGATCACAGTGGCCATTTGATGTATTCATAGTACCAAGATTATATTGTTATTCGTCAATTAGTTATTACCTATCTCTCCCCACCTCGCTTGCAATAAGACTCATCCTTATCTTGTCACTACCAGATCCCCAACACCTCTAACAATGCCTGGCATTTAATAGGAACCCAAAAGGTATTTGTTGAATGAAGAACAAATAAATGACTTGAGTTCCTGCCACTTACAAGGATGAGTCTTACCTAGGATAATACCAATCCACTTCTAAAATATGGCAAGATGGTTTCTTCTTTATTGTCTTCTGAGTTGTTTAGAATTGTAGACACAGAATTATAATGGTGTTTTCATTTACAAATCATTTGTCTTGGGAAAGCTTCAATAAAGGGATAACCTCTGAAATTTGAAATTTTTTCTAGAATCACCCTTTAACTGCTACAGGTCTGCAATCAAAGATACTTTAGCTAATGTTTATTTCCCTCGATTCTCCAGACTTCTGTGCTTCCTGATTTGTTGAACAGCCACCTGTCACAACCCTCCTACCCTGACTTTCCTTAATTGACATGGAGGCCGGTGGAATTTGGGATATGTACCTGGTGTAGTAGAGCCAGATTTGCGTTTGGTACCCAAGTGCTTGAGGGTTTGTGGGAAGAATCTCAAAATGCCAGAACTCCCCAGGAAAGGACACATCTCCAACTAAAGGGTAAAGGTCCCAATGGCAGGCTGACTACTCTTATATACTTCTTGATGATAAGTAAGTTATTAGCAAGGTTTTCCTGCTCTTTCTGTGTAAGCCTTTGTCAGTACATCTCTGTTAGAGCCTCATCGGGGATCTCCACGTTGGTCATCACAACATCAATCAAATGCTCAGATTTACCAACTGGGTGGAATTTCCCTTCTCTTATGCACCTAGATATTTCACAACTACAGTTGACTAGTACAGTGGTACTAGTCAATCATTTCCACACATGTAATCTCATCAGAGGTTTAAAGCTACCCTGTGTAGTTGGCAGGACAGGTAATATTCACCTCTGGGCACCTGATATAAGAAGTGCTGGCTTTCAACATAACAAAATTCTCACAAACAAGTTGTCTAAAACAGAATCACCACGACAGATGAGTATTTTCACTTCCTCAGGCTCTTGCTTCACTTTTTTAGGAACATCCTGGAATCTGATTCTCATTCTAGATAAAGTGACTGTGAGGTCAATAGGTCCCACAGAACTCATGACTCTTCCTTCACAGCATGGCCATTTCTCCAAAGATCCATTGATAGCAGACAGTTGGTGAGACTGTTTTTTGGATATGAGGTGTCCCCTAAAAGCTCCTGTGTTGATGCAGGAGTATTTGGAGGTAAAATGATTGGAATGTGAGAGCTATCATCTAATCAGCTTGCCCTAGTTTGAATGGACTGAGTGGGTGGTAACTGAAGGTGGGTGGGGCGTGGCTGGAGGAAGTGGTTCAGGGGAGAGTGCCCTGGAAGGTTTCCTATTTCCTGCCTCCCCTTCCCCTTCCTCTCTTTGTTTCCCAGCTGCCATAAATGGAGTAGAGATTGTTGACCATGCACCTTCAACCATGGTGTTCGGCACCATCTTGGGCCCAAGGCAATGGAGTCATCCGTCTATGCACTGAGACCTCTAAAACCATGAGCCTCAAATAAGCTTTTCATCCTCTGAGTTACTGGTGTCAGGCTTTTTGGTCACGGTGCTGGAAAACTAACTAAAATAACTCTCCAAGCAGTAAACTTTCGGAAGAGTGAAGAACTGTCCAAATTAGCAAGGGAATGAAGTTGTTAGGGCTAATGCGTGTTCTTACTAATTTCCACGGTGGAATCACTAAGATACGACCCACCAAATGCATCCCCACACGTATACCCACCTATGCTTTCACTCTAGCTGGTGGGATGGAGGGGACTAGTGCCTGGGGATTCAGAAAGTGGGAGACCTTTGCCCACACGCAAGCCTTCAAGGTGTGTTTTCTGAATCAATCCTTATACAAAGCATCATACAGAATTCTGATTTCTCAAATTCCACACAATCGTTTAAAATAGTGAAATTATTCCTGCTTTAAGCCATGCAGTTTGGGGGTGGCTTATTACACAGTAAGAGATGATCAAATGTTCTTTATGCCCAAGGAGTTTGATATAGCAGCTAGGTTTCTTTCCTAGAAATCTGCTTCTCAAAACTCCGTAAGAATTGTTGAGTCCCCAAGTAGCCTTGGGTGTATAAGATCAGGTGATCAAGGACTGGCAGCAGCTCATCATATCCTGGGACTGGGGCAGGAGAACGGCAGTAGTGAGAGGCCACCAAATTCTCCTGACATAACAGCTGCAGGATTTTTCCTTTCTTTTGTTTTATCCTAATTTGGGATTACCTTTTAAAGACGATTAAGGCCAAATGACACAAGAAACTCAAATTACTAAATCTTAGCTTTTGAAATCTCCCAAAAGACTGAAATAAATGAGACATGTTTTCATAATGAAAAAAAAAATGTTACCAACGGGTCTTCAATCTCAGTTCAAAGCTACAAAGAAGAATTCAGCTCCATTGGGAGAGGGGAAATAAAGCATTATCCAACTAGGGCTGGAGGGGTGGCTGAGTAGTTACGGTGCTTGCCTGGCATGCAGGAGGACGTGGGTAGAAACCCCAGTACCACGTATGCAATGAAGTGTCAGAGCAATGAAGGCTACATGAAAAATTAAATAAAACTGATTCTTTCTCTCTCGCTGTCCCTTTCTTTGTTTAAAAAATAAAAATAAAACATAACATTGTCCAACTGCCCAGACCACAGCTCCAGCTCTGCCTCTCAATCTCTTCTGAGCAAAGCACATAATCTCTTCTCTGTGCAGAGAATCTCATCACCTGACCCTGTCTGGTGGCAATGGTTTTAAGACTCTGATCAAGCGAACTTGGTGTCTCCTGGTTATAATCATTACAGGGCACCTGGAGGGACTATAGCATGGTGATAATGGGCAGTGTTTAAACCTTTGGACAAAAATCTCTTTTTTTCTACATGTTCTCTGAGCCTCAGTTCTTTTGTCTTTCAAATGGGCATAATAACTTCTTCAAAAAGATATTGTGAAAATGCAGTAAGATTGAGTTTCATATCAAACAGACATTTTGTAATGTATAATTTTAATTTTTTGCTGGTATTTTTTATTACATTTTAAGCTATTTGCTTAATATTTATTCCAGGGATTATAAGAATATATTTTAATTTATTACAATCTATTTCGTATTAATACTAACTTCAATCTAGTAAAATATAGAAATTTTTTCCAAAGTAGCTCCATTCATTCATTCCTCTCTAGTGTATTATTCTCAGATATACTAGATTTTTATGTGTTATAAACCAAATAGCACAATTTATAATTGTTATTTTATGTAATCTTATGTCTTTAAAATCCATTAAGAAGAGAAAAGGAAAAAACCCTATAAATCATATGGTCTTTCATATTTTTCTCTGTATCTACTTTTTCCAGTATTTTTTTATATCTTCATATGGATTTGAGTTGCTATATATTGTTATTTTTTTCCATTTCTAAAGGAAGAACTTCCTTTGAAACTTATAGGACTGCTTGCCAACAAATCCTCTCAGTCTTTGTTGATCTGAAAATATTTTTATTTCACCTTCATCTTGAAACACAGTTTTGCTGGACGTAGAATTTTTGATTGACAAGTTTTGTTTTTGTTTCAGCACTTTCTATGTAAACATACCCCTGCCTTCCTGGCCCACTTCTTCCGATGAGTTGTCACCTACTAATTGTTTCATTGGTTCCATTATGTAATGAGTCATTATTCTCCTGGCACTTTCAGGATTTTCTCTTCGTGTTTGACATTCAACAGTTTGACTGTAATGTTTCTAGACGTAAATCCCTTTGTCTTATGCTATTTGAAGATCATTGAATTCCTGGAAGTATAGATTAATGTTTTCCATCATATTTGGGAAGATTTCATCCCTTATTTCTCCAAATATCTTTCTACCCCTTTATATCTTTCCTGTCCTTCTGGAACTCCCATATGTGTATGTTGGCGCGCTTGATAGCATTCTGTGAGTCTCCACAGCTGTTATTTTTCTTCATTATTTTCTGTTTGTCAGACTGGATCGTCTCAGTTGACCTATCTTCAACTTCTTTAATTCCTTCTTCTGCTGTCTTAAATCTGAGAGTCACCTTTCTAGTGACATTTTCATGTCAGTCTTTGCACTTTTCAACTCACAATGTACATTTAGTTCTTATTTTATAATTTCTCTTTTTGAGTGGGACTTCTTCTATGGATGAGTTTTTGTCACCACACTTTCCTTTAATTCTTTAGATATTATTTCCTTTCATTATTTAAACATATTTATAATGGTTTCTTTGACATTATTGTCTGCTAATTCCAACATCTAGATTCTCAAAGAGTTTCCATTGACTGCTTTTTGTCCTGACTATGAGCATCTATTTTTTTTTCTTTGTACTTTTCCTATTTCTTTGTTCCCCTCCCTCCCCTCCCCTGTCTCTCTCTTTGTCCAAAGATGGAAATTTTAGACAATACATTATAGCTGTCTGGACTCTGATTCTGTACTACTAATTCTTGTGTAATCTGTCATCCTTATAGTATATAGCCATGGACATCAGTGCTTGATTTTTTTTTTTAATTTTTACTTGTATCTGCAAAACTGGTCTCTTGTCAGGGGCTGGAGCTGTGGCCTAGCAGTTACAGTGCTTGCCTGGCACGTGCAAGTACACAGGTTCAAACTCCATCACTCACGTTCACAACTAAGTGTCAGAGCAACGAAAGCCATGTGAAAAACTCAATAAAAATTGATTCTCTCTCTCTCTCTCTCACTGTCCTTCTCTCTTTTCTAAAACAACAACAACAACAAAACCTGTTCTCTTGTCCTTGTTTAAAATAGCTTATGTGTCAGCCTATGATTGATCAGAAATTGTGCTCAACCATCCTGAGCCAGTAATACTCCTGTACCGTTTGCCGAAGGATCTGTGTGCTGCTTGGGGAACGTACTCAAAGTTCATATAATGTAGAAATTTTCCTTGGCCTTTACTTTCTATCAGGTCCTCTGATGTCTCCTCTATGTGTGTGTGGGCAGATCATATTCAGCCAGGGAGTGTGGGTAAACTTTCTGATCTATCTTAAATGAGTATGCATTTCTGTGCCCCTAGACAACCTTTTATTCTACCAGAGAGATTAATGGGAGTTTAAAAAGGCCCACTATGGCAGTCACATTTCTCAGATTTCTCAGATTTTCCTGTTCAGCCCACTAGTCCATTTCTTGCCCGAAACAGCATTGTAACCTCAGGCTGTGACACTGTCCTCTCCTGTTCCTTTGCCACTGAGATCACTACTGTATTTGGCAATGCTTAGGACTGTGAGATTTTTCTGCTTTCTGATCCAAATCAAAATACCCCGCTTATGCGGTGAAGCTGCTTCTTTTCATTAGAACCCCTGATGGTGCAGGGGTTGGAGAACAAAATCAGTCACAGACAAAAATGACATAGACTCCCACTGTTCTTAGTTCAGTAATTGTTCTTGAATAAAACCTTGTCAATCTTTCTAGTATCCTGAAATGACTGCGATTGACAGTTGTCAAATTTTATTCTTTCTCTTTGGGGAGAGAATTTGCGGAGCTCCTTTCTCCTCCATTCCAGTAAGTCCTTCTTCTCCATTAGCATCTGAAGTTGACTAACTCTAAGATCATTACTGTGGGGGGATTTTTGCTACGCCCATGCTGTTCGCCCTTATCTGTAGGATTAGTAGCCTTTATTAACAAGCCGAGCCTCCCTGGCTTCATGCCCCTGTTCAGTCCCCTTCTCTTCATCCTAGGCTGAATCTATGACTTGCTTAGAAGAGCAGAATGCAGAAGAAATACCAAGGTGTCAGTTCCAGGCCTAGGCATTTAAAACACCTGGCAGCTCCAGCTTGTGCTCTTGAGGACCCTGAACTGCCACATAAGAAGTTTAGTCACCCTGTGGAAAGACCACAAGAAGAGGACATGTGGAAGGTAAGAGGCCCTGGCAGTGGGAAGTGAAGCCCTAGAAATTTAACAAATGATGCCAGGCCAGTTTCAGTCCCTACATGTGTTTGAAGAAACCTTCACAGAAGCTCCAGCATCTATGGGTTCACAGGAGCAGAGGCTAGTCATCCTTCCCATGTCCTACCTGGATTCCTGACTCCCAGCATCATGAGAAATAATAATAGTAGTAGTAGTAGTAAAATGATGGCCATCTTAAGCTACTAAGTCATAGATAGTTTGAACAGTGGATTCTCAGATAGCTTGATGACAGTCAGTCTCTGGTTTCTAGTTTCATCCCACACACATCCGCCAGGTTCATGGTGTGGACCTACAACCCTCTTACCCAAGTTGTTTTGTGTCCCATGTACACATCACCTGAAGTCCAGACAAGGATCACTCTGCGCAATTCTCTGCAGAGAACCCAGCAAAAATAGGTCCTTAATAAAAGGCTTCATGTTGACACACGCAGTTAATATGATCATGAGTCACACCACTTATTACAGCCCAGGAACGAGCCCTCTTTTCCCTTCTGAGTCACTGAATCATACTGTCAGGATCAAGGCAACACCTCCCATCTGCACGCCCTTCTAATGCCAAGGGTCCTCACCAATGAAGAGAGCTGATGCTAGAAATCCATTTCCAACCATGGGATCTCTTCATTCTGAGCCCATTTAGATCACATGCATTTTATTTTCTCCCAAGCCAAGGCATCACTCCTACTTACATGGAAGGAGCTCAGTGTCAGTTGAATGAAGAGTCGTATGAGTTTTGAAAATCCTTCAACTTGGTCATCAGTGATGAAAGTGAAGATGACCTCGTGAACACCCAATAAAGGAATGAGGACCAGCGTGGATTTTGCCAGTCTGCAAATGACAAGCAAGTAACAGTCATGAGGGCCACACTGAGACTAAGCAGCATGTGTGTCTTTATTATAGATCTTATCATATTGATGAATAGCTGATCTTCCAGTTGGTCTCCTTGACTACACATTCAATGCCCAAGGGTCTTATCTACGGCTGCATCCCTATACATGGTAGATGCTCAGCAAACATGAATGGAAGGAAAGAACAAATGGATGAATGAATGAATGAATGAATGAATCTTCCCCTGTAGGTTTATCATATGCATGCACATATTAATGTTTTGCGTGACAGGTAGATCGTCGTGCAAGTAGCTGCCACTCCAAGACTCCACCCCTCCCAGTTTGACAAATTTCCTATGGCATGGCTAGTAGGTGTCTTTTATCACTTTTTCTACTCAGGATTTTCAATGTCAACCTGAGAATGGAGAGAAAATTAGTTGCTCAGGGTCTCAAACCTAGGCAGCAAACCCCACCCTGGCAGTGGGGCCTCTGACTTAACCCTAGGCCCCGCACAGCCTCAAGCTGGACTTTGCCATCAGTCCTCAGGCAACCCTCCTCCCAGCCAGGGGTGCAGGAAGTGAAAAACTGATCCTCCTCATAAAAAGTGCGGTGTAGGGCTTTGCTGATGTACACATTCTACACAAAAAGGACAAACATTCCTTTGTACCACCCACGTGTAAAGTGCACAGCTGTGGCCAAGCACTCCAAACTGGTGAATCCCAAATGCGGCTATTAAAATTCCTTACAGAGCTTTTAAAATATACCCAGGGGGGCCTCCAAATTCATGGGTTCTGCATTGGAAGAGTCAACCTACCGTGGTAGGAAAAAAACGTTTTCAAATTTTGTTTACTCTGAACATGCACAGACTTCTTGTCAATAGTCTCTAAATAATACGGCAATGCAACTATTTACGTAGCATTTACATTGTTTTAGGTATTAGAAGTACTGTAGAGATGATTTAAAATATTTAGGAAGATGTGCACTTAGCACATACAAAGCCATTTTTATATAAGGAACTCAAGCACACGTGGATTTTAGTATCAAAGGGAGTCCTGGAGCCAAACCCCCACGAATACCAAAGGGATGATATTGTATTCATATAACTTCCTGATGGGGGCTGGAGCGGTGGCTCAGCGGTTACAGCGCTCGCTTGGCATGCACAAGTACCCGAGTTCAAACCCCAGCACCATGTACCCAACCCAACAAAGTCTTGGAGCAACAAAAGGCACATGAAAAACTAAATTAAAATTATTTCTCTCTTTCTCTCTCTCTTTAAAAAAAAAAAAAAACCAAAAAATAAACAAAAAGACCTCTTCCTGAACCCCAAGGTTGACTCCCTGAATCCAAACCTCTGGAGACTGCGTTCTGAGAATGTGAATTTTTAAGGCATTTCTCATAGGATGATGATAAATAGCAAAGTTTGGGAATGACTGCTCTTTACTATGGCTGTTTCTGGATTTGAAACAAACTACATTAGCAAAGGTGACTCATATTCAGGGTACAAACAAAACAATTGTCTAATACAATTGGAAACAAGGAGATTAATTGCAATGTATTTTTAGTCCCAGTCACTTCTCTTAAGGGGCCACACCCCCTGGAGGTGGTGAGCCGTTTAGAGGTAGTTCTTTAGGAAGGCTGAAATTCTATCCAAGCCAAAGTGTATTAGAATCCCATGTTTGAGACCCATTCAGTGCAATGTCATCAATGAACAAAAACCCTCCAGTGTACGCTCTTGGAGGATATAAAACAGGGAAAAGGAGAGAGGAGCCACCGTGCAGGAGTGACTCCCCCTGGCCACATGGGCTTTGTGTTCTGGACCCTTGACCTTCAGGGAAATCCACAAGTAGGGAAATGAGGTCCTGCTTCTGTGGTTCTCCTGAATGGAACTCAAACCTGCTCCGCCCCCATTCCGGTGCATGTGGGAGTCTTTCAGCTAAGCAATAGTAACAGCTCCCTGGGAGGGAACATTTCAAGTTTCCCCTCCTCCTCTTCCTGCTCCTGCTCCTCCTGCTCCCCCTCAGTCCTCTTCTCCTCCTTGCGCTGGGGATTGAACCCAGACTCCTACACTCTAAACATGCACTCTCACTGACCAATATCCGCAGTGCCTAAGGGTTTAGGTTTTGTTTGAATTTTGTCCTATTTTTTAATTTGCAGGAGTTTTTTTTTTTTTAAACCCTCTGGCTCAAAGGTTGAAAAATGTTGATCAAGGGTTGGATTTGACCTGCAGACAGTTTTGCTTACATTACATAGCAATTTTTTTTTTTTTGCTATTGGAGTCATCTTTAAAAAGATTGCAAAGCAAAAATGTTCAGATTTTCATCTATCTCTTGGAAACAGGACGGACACTTGGGGGGCCAAACTCCTGCTTGCCAATTATTGGTTCCAGCTGGAGAAACCTGTGATCTTCAGCCCACACCCACCCTGAACTACTTACTAATGGACTTGTTTGGTCCTTCCAAGTGCTTGAATCTGTGATCCTAGCTCTGGATTAGCTGGGTTTTAATGACATACACTTACATACTTCCCTGTGGGCCAGGCAGGTCTTACCATGAACTTATTCTGGGACCATGTTATGGCATTGTGGGTTTTAAAAATCATCTTTGCATTTTGGAATAATTTTAGATTTACACAAATGTAGAAAAGGTAGTAGAGAGAGTTCCCTCAGTTTCCCCTTTTGTTAACCTATTATATAACCATGACATATCTGTCAAACTCAGGGAGTCAACATGGGAATGTTACCAGTAACTAAAGTGCAGACTTTATTTGGATTTCACCTGCTTTTCCGCTGATGCTCTGTTCATGCTTCAGGATCCCACAATGCATGTAGACCAGTGCGGCCACTAGAGGGTAACCATCTGTGGGGGTCATTTTAGTCACGACCACCCCTCCGGATGGATGCAAGAAGGGATTCTCCACTATTCATGCTATTCTAACTTCTCCTTAGACAAAAGGACTATTTGTGTCCTAGATCAGAGGAAAATCCACAAATAGCCAAAAATGTTTACTCTTATCAACTGTGTATATATACTTATTTTTCATCCATAGCAATTTGTTTATTTAAACAGTGCAGTTTATTGCATTCATTTAACTATTCAACAAATATTTATTGTACATCTGCTCTGGGTACATGAGCGGGTTAAGTGGGATTGGAAGATTGGAGGTGAAGGTGGTAGGGTATACAGGGACAGCTCCTAGATGAGGGTTCAAATACCGGTGTCACCAATCAGGAGCAATGTGACCTTAAGCAAACGATTTAACTCCTCTGTTAGTTTCCTCATCTAAAAAGAGGATTATAGTAATAATAGCGTCCATCTGGCAGGGTCATCATAAGGATTAAACCAATAACATGGGGTAAATCCCCAGAAAAAATAATATGTGTTCATGATAAAATGATCAGTGGACTTAAGATATCATTGTTTTTAAAGACAACATCCCTGCTCTTAAATTGCTGTTGGTTCCATGATTTTGATCAATTTTGCTTCCATTTGTGACACATTTAGTCTGTAGTTGCTGATGATGCTCAGAACTTGCTTCCCTGAAATATGGTATCTTTTTTTAATTAAGAAATTTATTTGTTGAACAAACATGCTTTTAATGAAAAATATATTTAAGTTCTGAATATTAGATTTACCCCCAAGACCTCCCCCATCTTGACAGCTTGTTTTAAACTGAAAGAATTTGAGAAAACTACAGAAGCAGGAAGGTTACTCTTTGAGCTCTCTCCCTACTTCTCCCCTACAAAGGAACTTCCCCAACTTCCCCTGATGCAGAGACAAAGACCCTCATTTTAGAGATACCCTCCCTGTTCCACCAGGGAAGGACCATCCTTATCTCTGAAGATACAAGAGAAGAATCTGAACCCACTGGTCTTGGTTAGTTCTGCCAGTTTAGTACCATCGGGTCACACCCCTTCTGTTTCTCCATAACACTCCATTCACCATCAAACCTAACATAAAAGTAACCAAGTTTAATAACTTCTCTGGCTCTTCATTTCCTCACGAAGGCTCCTGTATCACATGAAACTTCTAGATAAGTTTGTGTGCCTGTTCCCCTGATCATCTGTCCCGCCAGTTTGATTTGGAGGTGCAGTCAGGGAAACTGAGATGACTGAGCAAAACTTCTCCTTCCTCAAATTGCCCACCAGGAAGCCCTTTTGAGAAGGACGTTGGGTCTTAGCGTGTTAAGGAACGATCCTCCTTCACAACTCAGTCCTCGTGCATCACATGGAAAGTTAATATTGTTCATACAGAAGAAGAGAAATATTTCCTGCTAGGAAGCACAGGAAACAGAGAACTCGGGGAGCTAAGGGTCTGACTGCCCTGTGCACATTCCGAGAGCATTGCCTGCCCTATTTCTAGTCCTGAAGATCTTCCTATAACTCAGCTCTCCCGCTCCGAAACACATAGATGGCACATTTACTGTTTCCTTTGCTTGACAATGGAAGTCTGGGGACAAGGACTAAGAATACAGAGGGTTCTTAGCTCCTAGCAACTTGCCTTGTTGGCAGAGACTAAACGTGTTTAATTCAGACTTTCCTAAAATACACTGCTGGAGGAGGGCCAGATCTTGAATGTTACATTCCAAAAGTTCTGAAAATCTTAAAGAGTTGGAGTTAGGCTGTGCCTACTGGAGTTTGGATGCCACGCACTGGGCCCAGCAGAGGGTTTGCGAGGAGAACAGCGCTGTGGAGACATGGGAGAGGAGCAGCAGGAGATAGGAATGCTGGCGACTTACTGGGGTAACAGCAGACAGCTGTCCCAGAGCTTGGAAATGAGGGAAGGAGCACCACCTCCTGAGTGAGGCGGCAAGGGTGCTCACAGAAGCAGGGGAATTCTCCAGCCCAGGGAGCAGAATAAAGTGGCATGGGTGAGCCCTGAGAGAAAGGTCCCTGCTTTGTTGCTAATCAAGAAGAGCATACCTGTAATCCCAGTGGCTCAGGAGGCTGAGGCAGGAAGATTGCAGGTTCAAAGCCAGCCTCAGCAACTTAGCAAAGCCCTGTCCCAAAATAAAAATCTAAAAAGGGCTGGAGATGTGGCTCAGTGGGTAAGCACTGGGTTCAATTTTTTTAAAAAGCATAGTTAATCAAGTGTATTATACTCTGCATGGAAAAATAAAATAAACAGAAAGCAATGGTCAACCAAAATGGCAGTGAAAATCTCAAAGAAGGAGGAGTTCTGAGTACTTATCCCACTCTCCTCTGTGGAAAGCACACTGGCTCTGGGGGATGAACCATATTCTCAATAAGTAGGTGCTATGGGCTAGGGGTGGTTTCTCAGATGTCCTTCATCACCAACCACTCTGTTTTGACAACAAGCTTACCAACAAAATTCTGGTGATCGTGGGGACACATTGCGAGGTATGTGGTCAGTACAAAGAAATGTCCTACCCCATCCCCACCTTCCACAGACGTTAAAAATGAATAATAAGCTGGGCATGGTAGCACCCACGCACTGCCTGAGATCCCAGCAACTTCAGAGGCTGAGGCAGGAGGATCACAAGTTCAAGGCCAGCCTCAGCAACTTAGTGGGACCCTGTCTCAAAACAAAAATAAAAAGGTCTGGGGATGTAGAGCTCCCCTGGGTTCACTCCCCAGAACTGCAAAGGATCAAGAGGAGGAGGTGGGGCAGGAGGAGGAGAGGAGACAAGGAAAAGACGAGAAGTCATCACCTAATTTATATACTTTAGCTTCCTGGAAGTTCGGTGGGATCAGTCAGCCACTCAGGAACACAGAGAGGTCCACCGTAGTGGCATGTTCACCAAAGTGAGGCCTCTCACCCTGGGAGGCCTTTGGTAGTTGAGTCACCAGGGTCTCTTTTTTCTAGGTTTTTCTCAAACAAAGGTAGGTAAAGGAAAAATGGATGCTTCCAGACAGACTGTATGTCAGGCAGGGTCATTACTGGATCATTGCTGAGTCATAAGGGTCTCTCAGGGTCATGATTTACCCTTCCCCAGATGGATGGCTTCCAAGAGAGCATGTACACTCCAGGTCTGTGCAAGCCAATTTATTCAATACTAGAAGAAAACATAATCATAGACGAAAAGAGGAGTTCTTTGAATATTAACTTTTATCTGTCATTTGTTCCTTTGTGTGTGTGTGTGTGTGTGTGTGTGTGTGTGTATCTTATAATGGATTATATCTTATGTATATATGATGGGGGCCAAGCTCAAGATTTCCTCATTGATCAAGACACATGATCAAGTAATCTTAGAAACTACAATCTTGGATAACCCTAGAGGTGACCCTGGCAAAGAAGATAATGACGCTTTATGGAAACACATTCATCATGGCCCAAGCAGAAACTTCCATGTACTATTTCAGCAGAGCATCTGATCAGAGGTCTTCCACTCTGGCTGTGTATCAGAATCTCCCAGGGAATCTGGAGGAAATCTACATGTTGGGTTCCATCTCATACTTCCTGAGTCAGTTTTGGGGCTCACAAGGCTGAGCTGGCTCTCAGGGAATGCTTACCAGCAGCCAGGGTAGAAAATTACTATAGGGGGTCACTGAGGGTCTGGAACATGTAGAAGGTCCCATGAGTGCATGGTGGGCTTTGGGGACACAAAGCAGCAAGGGATTGGGTTTTGAGTCCTTTTGGAAGTCATCTGACCCCTGATTCTGTCTGTTCGGAGTTTTCACCTCTACCCAACTTCTGGGCTCCAAGAATGTCCCCACACTAGGTTATCAAGAGGACTGCCCTCCCTGAATGGACTAGCAGCACTCTTTGGCCTTTGAGCTCCGCCCTTGGAGTTGTGAGAGAGGCTGAGTCTTGGGAAAGGGGCCAAGGAGTCTTCTCTGCCACTTTGAGGCCTGACTGGAGGCGCCAAGAGAGACAGCACAATTCCCTGGGGCCCCAGCCAGGCCAGTTCCCCAGGGCTAAGGGTTTCTGCAAAATATTTGAGCCAAAGTTTCAATTAGCAACTCTAGTATACATTTGCCCCATTCCTGAACTGGGTATGTTTACCTTCTAGATGTTGTGGAGTGGGAGTTTGGAGAAGATAGAATGTGGGATCTGGATATTGACCAACATCATATCTGATTGGATGGGCCTCCTATATCTATAAGCTCCTTGAATTATTTTAACAAGCAGGAGATAGGTCTCCCACTTTATACAATATGAACAGAGGAAGGTACTTGCCAAAGGTCAGTTGGTGAGTCTGGCCACCCACCATCTCTCTCACGCTCCACACCAATGTCCCAGTCCCTTTGCTCCTCAAAGATGGGGTCCACATTTTTTTCCCTTTTGTTCCAAGCCCAGGACCGGGTATATTGGAGATATTCATTAAATGCTTGTCAAATAAACAGGAAGACCACCTAATGGCACCTGGCTCAGCCTGGTGAAGAGCAAGAAGCAGAGTGGGAGCCATCTTGCTCCCTCGCACCTCCTCTGGCCTGCGGTGTGCGCAGACGCCCCTACTGAAGAGCTATCACCTGGGTTCATGCTCCACCATCTCCCTGCTGAAATGTACCTGCCACACCCAAAGGAAGGAGTAACTAGGAAAAGAGGAAGGAGCCCTGTCTCCATTCCTTCCTTCCTTCATCCTTCATTTGTTTTTATAGCAATGCAGATCTCAGTATGTGTTGTCTAATTTATGACAAACAAGGACTGCTGTCACCACAGAAAGCAGGAGACATGCAATGAAGCCACATCACAAAGAAAGCAAATGTAATTCTGTAGACTCTAAAAGTTTGTGGTCTCATTTCTCAAGGTCTCTAAACTACACAAAGCTCTGCGGAATGATGTGTTCACCTTTTGCTCTGTGGCCTCGAATCCTTCCCCAAGGAAAACAACTGCCAAGTGTCCCTTCATACCATACCAGACTTTCCCTTTTCCATAAGCCACTCCTTCCCAGGGACACTCCACAGCCTTCTGCTGGGGGAATGAGTGTGCTCCCGACTACTCACCACCTGCTTCATTTTCATGGGGTCAGAAGGTCCTCCTCACTGTAAGTCCCACATGCTCCCATGACACTGTTTCAGAAGGGCTCTGCTTGGCTCTCCTTGGGAGCAAACACAAGAATGCAGCTTCTTCCCCGCTTCCCAGGGCACTGGGCAACACTGCCAGCAGGATTCGGAATCACCTTGCGTTGCGGAACACCCACCTGTATTTATAATCTCTGAAGCACAGCTGATGGGCTTTGAGCTTGGAAATGAGAAGTCTAAGAATTTTCAGGAAGATTAAGAAATTAACCTTGAAAAAGAAAAAACAGATGTAGGTAAATAAGGACGGTCTCCAATGCTGTCAACACTGAAGTCACACGGTCCTTGGCTATCAGCTCCTCATCCGTATAAACCAGGGGCAACTCGGCAGCTAGTTGATCACAGTAATGACTTAATCTCCACTGCTCCAAAGGCCATAGCATCTGAAAGTCTAGAAGGGATCTTAAAGCATCATTTAATTATTCTTCTGCCTTAATGAGTTCCATGTCTACAGCTGAGAAAGAGAGGTTGATGCCTACATCCCCACCATCTTCATCATTAACTAACATTTATTGAGTACTTACCAGAACTTTGCTAAGAACTTTCCATAGAAAGATTTTATTTAAGATTCATAATAATTTCCTAAAGTAGCTGCAACTGTTTTTATCCTCATCAGACAATAAGGAAACAGAAGCACAGAAATGAGTATAATTTCTAAGGTTGTGTAGCGGTCAGCAACTGAGCTATTGCTTAAGCTCACATCTGTCTGATAACAACCCTCCCTTCATTTAAATAGAATGCCACTCTGCCCCTCATCTGTGAAGAACTCCAGTCTTTCTGGGTGGGGTGACACATGCCTGTACTCCCAACTCTTCAGGAGGTTAAGGCAGGAGGATCGCAAGTTTGAGGCCAGCCTCAGCAAAACAGTGAGAATCTGTCTCAATAATAATAATAATAATTATTATTATTATTATTTGCTGTTGTTGTTGCAGTACTGGGATTAAACCCAGGGGTACTCTACCACTGAGCAATACCTCCAACCCTTTTTGTGTTTTGAGACAAGGTCTCACTAAATTGTTCAGACTGGCCTCCAACTTGGAATCCTCCTGCCTCAGCCTCCCAAGTCACTGGGATCACAGATATGTGCTATACCAACTCAAAATTAAACTTTAAAAAAGAGTTCGGGGTGTAGCTCAGTGGTAGATCACTTGCCTGCCATGTGTGAAGCCCTGGATTCAATTCCCAGCACTGCAAAACATTAACAGCTATAAAGAAAAACAAAACAAAGCCCCAGCCCTATCAGTGTCTCATTTGAGGTCCTGCTGTCCCCCACGGGGTTCACTGATCAGCATATGTTTCCCATTCCCTAGAATACTCTCCACCATAGTCACAGACTGAGCACACAGTGCTCAGTGCTACACAACCTTGGTAGAAATTGTACACCTGCAAATTCCTCAACACTTTCCCCTTCAAAGGCAGCCTAATTACCCCCTCGCCAATTGGTGGAAGGGACACTGTGACTCCTGAGCTGGGCCTTGGAAAGGGTAGCTTCCACCTGAAACACTCTCTGGGATTGTTTGCTTGAGGGGAGGCCACATTCCATGTCCTGAAAGTGCACAGGAAGCCGTGGAATGGTGGAGCTGGCCACATGGGAGAATGGTGACCCCGGCCACCAACCACCACCATTCGCCAATCATTCCCCACCTTGGGAGCCACTCCTCCAGCTCCAGGGTAAGTCTTCAGATGGCTGCTGCCCTGGCTGGCATCTTGCCTCCAACCACACAAGGGATCACAAGCCTCCTGGAGGTGTAGAAGAGCAAGTGATTGAGGACATACTGAGTGTGGGCTTGGAGAACGGAGCGGAGCCTGGAGAGAGGGACGGCCAGCTGACACAGGCCCTGTCACGGTCCTGCAAAGGAGTTTGAGATTTCTTCTGAAAGCAATGGAGAACCAGCAACAAATTTGAAGCAGGCGAGAGACCTGGTCAGGTTTGCACTTCTGCATTTCAGAAAAGTCATTCTGGCATCAGTGTGGAGAAGGGATTGGAGGAGGGCAGGATTAGGGGGACCAGGTGGGAGGCAGTTTCAGAGTTCCAGCGGAGGGAGGATGATGGAAAGATGAACTCAGTCCTCTGCTCTGGCATTTCAGTGATGAAGAGAGATTGGTTTGAAATTATTAAGAAGCTTCAGTCAAATGACCATTGTGACTGGTTGGATGTGAAGTCAAAGATAACCCCAGTGATTCATGATCTCAAATGGGTAGTAGTGCCTTCACCAAGAGAGGGACTATGTGGAAGAGGAAAAGCATTGGTGGTGGGAGAGGCATCCAATGGCTTTGAACATAAGAAATGCCCAGGCAGTTAGATATTTATGTCTGCACCTCAGCAAAAATGTCCTGGAGAGAGCATGAAGGCATTATAGTGTGAGAGTACAGATTGGAGGAGAAAGAGAGGGTTGAGACTCTCCTTGCAATGAAGGGAACGGTGAAGGAAGTGACCAGAGCAAGAGATTGAGAAAAAGTAGCTAGGAAGTCAGGTTTGGTGGTGCATGCCCGTAATCCCAGCACCTTAGGAGGTTGAGGCAGGAGGATTGTACATTCAAAGCCAACCTTGGAAACTCAGTGAGACGCTGTCTAAAGTAAAAACTTTAAAAGGCTGGGGGCATAGATCAGTGGCAGAGTACTCCTGGGTTCAAACCCCAGTTGCAAGAATCCATCTAAAAGTGGCATCCTGGAAGCCCGTAGGGGAAGAGTTGTAGGAAAGTTTAAAGTCTACACAGACTTTAAGTAAAGTAGGACTGCATTTAGCAAAGAGGGGCTTCACTAGGAGAAGCCGGATTGCAATGCTTCGGTCTTTGTTCTTGTTGTTGTTTTAAATCAATGTGGAGGGGCCCTGCCGACTGTGTTTAAGAGGCTTTTCTGTAAAGGAAAGCAGGCTAGAACACAGCAGTGGACACCAGATACCAAAAGAAGACTGTGCCACTCCACTTATATTTGCAGGGCCGGAAGAAGTTTTTGGTGCGTTTGCTATTTTAAGATTGAAAAGATTTAATGATGCTTCTGTGCAAAGGAAAAGGAGCCAACAGAAAGGGTGATCGGGTGACAATTAATGGAAAAAAGTCTCTAGACATTGATCCAGCATAGTACTAATGCCCCCATCTGGAAATAAGATCCTTTAACTGCATATTGACACACAAGCTATAGAGCCTAATATATACCTGTTATTACTTGCTTTATCAGCCTTAGAAAAAGCAACATTTAAAGCTAAAAAGCTTGAGTTTCAGGCAAGCAGCTATTTATTTAATCCGTAAACCAACAGGAATGATGAAATTTCCCAGCCAAAGGATATTTTGTAACCGAAAATTTAAATACAAACTAAATGTAACCAAGTAATTTATCCCTTTTAATGGGATATCTGTTTTTCATCATAAAGAGAAAAACCCTGTGTGCCTGGCTTAGAGATTTGTTGAACACAGACATTTTTCTTACAAAGTAAGCTTAAACAGGGGGAAGATGCGTATTTTTGAAAATTCATTTCAGTCCGGACTATCTCCTTGGAAATGAAAGGCTGACGTGAAGAAGCCATGGATGCTTTGTTGTTTGTGTATTGCAGAGACCAGGCAAGGGAAACTGGGCACCGAACAACCAATGGGCTACATGGAAGAAGCACTTCCTCACTGCCGTGGAATGAAGCCCCCTCCTGGGTCTCTGTTCCTCTAGGCTCCCATCAAGAGTCCCCAGTCACATTCAGAAGGTGCTCGTCTTCAATTGTGCAAAAGCAAGAAAGAGGTCAAATGAGGAAATTTCTCAAGAGCCAAGCCAACTCCTCTAAGACTCTGTGACCAGAATAGGAGCTCTTGGGACCTCAAACATGCAAGTCTCCCTTCCAGGTCCTAAACAGTATGGCTGCCTTCCCAGATGGAACATTCTTGGTGACACTTTTCTGGCAGCCCAGAATCTGTGCACAGATCTGACCTACAGGTTGGCTAAAGTGATTGCTAGGAGCTCAGGGGCAGGACTCATGTACCCCTAAATTCTCCCACCTCTCCCCAGGTCCCTCTTCCTCAGGCTTGCTGTGTAGACCAAAATGCCTGCTTTTAGAGCTACTTTAGGACAAAAATACACCTTCTCCCAAGAATTCTGCTAAAATGGGATGGAATGACTGAGAGAGGAGGGATGGAATCCTTCTCTCTTTTATTCTTCATTCATTTGTTCATTCATTCTTACAACAAGGAAGACTTCAGTAAATGATCTGAATAACTTTCACCGTGTGAAGCAGAAGATGGGGCACAGAAAAGGTAAGTAGAACACATGACGCAAGGTGTGGGGAGATTCCCACCGTAACGGCTCAGAAGAGGAGAATACAGGAGGGAAGAGATGACTTGAGAAATTGGAGCAGCAGAACATCACCAGAGTTCCTGGTGGGGCATAGGACCTAAAGAAGGATAAGGTCAAAGAAGACTAATTTTACCAGTTTCTCAGTTTTCCCAGGTTCTTAGACTATCAAAGGAGATTCAATGAGAGCAAGCGATGGCTTTGACTTCATAAGGTCAAGAGATAGTTCATTCAATTTGTTGGCTCTGAAAAGCCATTCAAGGGGTGATCAAGTGATCAGTCTCTGAATTCCAGGGGTAAGGATATGGATAAAATGTAGTCATTCTATAAGGCTATCTTTGTTTTTATATAGGTTAAAGGTATTTATTTATCATAGAAACTTAAGTATGCTTATAATCACCATACATAACCAAAAGGAGGAATTTAGTGCCTCTTCTCCAAGCCAATTGGGCCATGGACCTATTGTTTGGACAGAACATCGTGTGGATTACATTCCATGGAATGTGTAAGCCTCACTTTGAAGCAAGGGACTAACCTAGGCTTTATCCATTTCCTATGGGAATAAGAGAGACTAAGACCTCACAATACACCATGTTTCAGTATGACTCAGCTGTAAACGTACACCACGGGATGACAGGCTAATTTAAGTTGTGACATCTTATACAAAGAAAGGAGTGGAAGTTTTCCAATTTTTCTGTCTGGTGAAAGAACCAAAGAGCATCTGGACTCTTCAGGTTGTCACATTATGGCCTTTTTTGAAACACAACGAAACTTGTACCAATGGAGCAGCAGATGGAATCTGCCGATGTGTCTGGACACCTAACATGATAGACACTCACTTCAACCGAGACCCTGATCAGCAAACAGACCCAGCATGGAGTATAGGAGAGGCTGACTCTGCCAACTGGGCATGGTCACCAGAGAGCCTGAATCTGGGGGAGGAACTCTCCTTGGTCCCAGTGCTTGTTCATCATGCAGGGTTGAGTCTTATCCAGAAGCCTCTGATTCATGTCCCAGAAATTAAGGCCCAGGCTCTAATTTAACCAAGATAAAAGAAAATTAAGTACCTGAAATCTGAGATACCAAGAGCTATCAGCTCAATCTTGATTATTACAGTACTTATATAGTATTTTGGTTTAAATAGAATATATGTGGAGGTCAAGGCAATTTTTTCAACACAATAAAGGTTTAAGTTTTGGCTTATGTCACAGCTAAGTACATTGTGGGGAGCTCTGCTCCATGCAGTCATTCAGAGACCAAGGTTCCTTCCATGTTGCGGTCCAGGGAATTATCTTTTGGAGTTGGAGTTTGACTGTTCATACTGGTAGAAACTGCAGTGTGTGGTCACATATGACCAAACATGAAGGTAGATATAGATTCAGTCATAGTCTGATGGATCTCAGGATGATAACTGTTAAATTCTGAATGTTGAGGACAGGAATGAACCTAGCATAAGTGAAGCACAGAGAAAGGCCCCAGTGGATGCTAAATAGAAGAGAGTAGATAAATAAGTGTCTAGTGCTGCGGAATCTCTACATGGCTGATTGTATCAGCCAGGGTGGAGTCTAGGGTGGGTATTTTGCAAGTCTCCCAAGCCACTGTCCAGCCCAAGGTTTCTCCACCTTAGCATACCCAACATTTGGGGCAGTATACTTATTTGTTTTTGCACATCATAAGATGATGTACTTCATGTTGGCCTCCACCCACTACATGCCAGTAGCAAAATGCACTCCCCATTTGTGACAACTAAAAATGTCTCCATACATGGCTGCATATCTCCAAGGAGCAGAATTGCCCCTCACTAGAAAAACACTAGTCTTGTCCAATTCAGGTTTTATAAAAGAAGAAACAGAAGCCCAGAGATGTCAACTCACTTGGCTAAAAGACACATCACAAATCAGTCGTGGAGTCTGGGCTCCTTACCCCTGGATCAGCTCCTTCCAATTCACTTTATAGGTTTTCTCTCCCTTTCGGGTCTGATAGGACACACAAGTTTCACTCTTCTGGAAGCCCCAAAGTCAGTGCACAACATCCTAGAATCCTAGGCTATATGGGCTGGGAAAGCATCAAGTTTAGATTCCTTCATTCAGGAAAGACCTCTGTCTATTATCCGTATCAGTGTTTTTACCCATTCATGGTTAAATCTTCTTCCTTTTGACCAAGAGGGAACCTTTCCCATTTCTGGTCAAGGTCATTTCCTCTTGTCCATGCCCCTGTAGACACAGACAGCAATAGTTTAACAATGTTCTAAGACCTTCATAGACCTGAGAATGGTTGTGAAATTGTCCTTTCCAGGCTTTCCTGCTGACTTTGGTTAATTGGGACAATAAATTAATTAAGGGTTTGGTTTTTAAGGAGAAAAAGTCTACTAGGTAGATGTGGGGACATCAATGGGTTTTACAGAAGAGAGACTATAACAGCATGGGAGAAGTGAAATATCACAATGGATTTGGAGAACTTTGAGTTTCTCCATGTAAGTAGAGCTCAGGGTGCTTGTGGTTGGGGACGAGGACAAGAATGAAAATGATTACCACACTAAGGTGTTTGGAACCGTGCCTAGGGAAACAGTGATCAGTTAAAGAGTCAAAAGTAGATGGGGAACCGTAAAATTTTACTCCGAAATGATCACTCTTGCTGCAATATGGAGGATGGATTGCCAGGGGCAAGAATGAAGGAAGGAACCAAACAAACTTTTGCAGCAGTCTGCACGAGAAATCCCAGAAGGTTGAATAAAAGTAGTGAAAGTATAATAAAGGAAGATGGAAGGATCTGGAGAGGAACAACTGACAAGGCTTGGGGTCTGAGTGGATGTTGCAGGGAGGAAGAAGACAGAAGCTATGAGAACACTGAGGTTTGTGGTTTGGTTGTCATGATTTGCTGGGTGGATGAGCAGAAAGAGGACAAGGTTTGGATGGGAAGATAGGGTCCATTGTGAACTAAAATAATTACAGAGCCAATCATGGCTGGAGTTGTGGAAGTAACAGCAGGCAAAGCTTACTTCACCCAAGGTGAGGAGGATAGAGTAGATTCTCTTGTCCTGCAAGGGCAGAATATCACTCCAGGAACTAGGCAGCACTAGTAGAAACAGGCATGCTGGACAGCTATGGAAGGCTGAAGAGGCAAGTCCAGAGCCGCAGAGTCCTTGGAGAGCTTTTAAAATTACAGCTACCTGGGCCCCACTCCCAGAATTTCTGATGTTGTTGATCTGGGCCACTATGGTGTTTCTAATGTATTGGGAACCACAGTTGTGGACAAAGAGCTTCACTAACTTTAATGCGCATCTGAAACCTGGGGATCTTTTTACAATGCAGGGTCTCATTCAATAGATTGGGGCAAGAACCTAAAAATACAAATTTATAACAAGCACAGTAGAGTCTGACCCTGGTGCTATGGGGTCACTCTTTGAAGAGCCAGGGTATAGCAAAATGCTATTCAACCTGGCTTCACATCAGTATCCCCAGGCTGCTCCTGAGATCAATGAAACGAAAATATCTGGAGGTTTGACTCAGGCCAAAAGAATTTTTAGAGATACCCAGGTGATTCTAAGAGCAATTAAGTTGAGATGTATTGAGAGGCATTGATGCAACTTCCAGAAGATGGAGAGTAAGTATGAAGGGCATAGCTAGATGGAGCCTGAATTCCATCATAGTGAGGGATACTGGCTTCTCTTCTTTATTCTTCCAAATTAGCAAGAACCTTCTAGTGCCTAGCGTGTGGGTCACAAATGTCCATTGAAGAGGTTTCTTGAGTACCTCCACACACTTAGACAAGCTGCCAGGATGAATGGAACTTGTAGTGGCAGCAAACGGGTTCTAAACAAGAACTTGAAATTTGTTGGGGCTGAAGCAGAAGCCTATATGGGATCCAGGAGAAACACAAATCATGCTGTGGACCTGACTGTCCTGGTACAGTCATGCAGAAACATTGATTCTTTTTTTTTTAATTATTATTAGTTGAATATGAACTTACAAATGAGGGGGAATCATTATCAAACAATCAAGAACAAGTGTGTATTCACATAGTTAGCCAAGGCTGATACCATGTCATGGTTGTCCCCCTTGGGATCCCCATGGTTCCATGTTTCCCCCAATTGAACCCCTGTGTTAAATGGACTTCTCGTGGAGGTCAGAGATCTCCTTCTGAGATGATTCCCCCATACTCCCTCCCTCCAGTCTCCTAGATAACCTTCCTAAACCCTTTCCCCTCCTTGCCCCCTCCCTATGTCTCCAGGTATCCTAGGCACTCATCCCTCCGTTTGAGTAAAAATTCATACATGTTGAGGTTATTATTAGCTTAGCCATCTAACATACTGTTTCCAGTTGTATTCTAGCTTCCACAAATGGGAGAAAACATTCAGCCCTTAAGTCTCTGAGATTGGGATACTTCACTTAGCATAATTTTTTCTATCTCTATCCATTTGGCTTCAAAAGCCATAATGTTTTCTCTAATGGCTGAGTAGTATTCCATTGTATACATGTACTAAAGTTTTTGAATCCACTCATCAAGTGAGGGGCATCTGGGTTGGTTCCATAGTCTAGCTATAGAGTAAACTGAGCTGCTATAAACATTGATGAAGCCACATCACTATAATATGCTGGAACTCTTTTGGGAAAATACCCAGAAGTGGGATACCTGGGTCATAAGGTGGTTCCATCCTTAATTGTTTGAGGAGTCTCCACACTGCTTTCCAGGGTGACTGAACCAGTTTGCAGTCCCACCAGCAATGTGACAGTGAGAAACATTGATTCTTGGCCCAAGATGTAAAAGATAAACAATGGATCAGCGGTGGAGAAGATGGTGGAGGGAAGGAATTAGAACCCCGGGGAGTCTGAACTCCCCGTTAGTCATGTCTGAAAGAGTCTGCAAAAGTTAAGACCCCAGGTGCCAACTATAGAGGCAATAAATATTTTTGAGCAGGAGTACAGTGTTATGGATACAGATGCCAGCAGTCACCCAGTCAGACCCTTTGGGCTGAGATCCAGCTCCCATTTAGTGGTTGTATGACTTAAGGGAGGTAACTTCTCATTTTCTCAGTGTCCTCATCAGTAAAATAAATATAATAGCACGAAGGTCGGTTGGGAAGATTAACTGAATTCAAATATAAAAAGTACTTAGCATGGGCACTTGTATGCAGAAGGAGCTCAGTACCTGCTACCAGGAAATGATGGAAGCACCTGGGTAAGAGGTGGGTGCTGGGATCCCCCAACTACACAAGGTGCCTGGAGAGGGAAGGATTGTGGAGAAATGAGACGAGGGGCAAGTGGATTTGTGTGGTTGACTTCCTTTGGAGCATTTGGTCTCAGCCATGTGTCCAATGACTGGAGAGAAGATTCCAGAATCATGTGTGCCATCTCATAGGCTAGATGTGATGCAGCCCTTACAATCAGGGCTTCTCTACACCCTATGTTTTCCTGCCATTTCTATGAACATTGTTCCTTCCAGGTCACACTCAGGTCTGAGCAGAGAATTGCCTTCCATAATTGACAAATGCAGATATTCATCTATTTAAAAAATAGCTTTTTTTCTTTCATGACACCACATTGTTTACTTAAAATGGCAAAAATGGACCATCCAGCAACCACTTGGAGAATCAGTTCAGAACACAGTGTCCAGCACCCGGTGGGCACCCAGAGGTGATGGCACTATGTCTAGAGTGAGGACCTACTGCTGCCCTCATAGACCTTGCCAATCTTCCCATGTCGGCTAACTCCCTGCCCTTCCCTCAAGCTTTATTGACAGATACCATTTTTGTGCCCTGTCTCCTAAAGGGGCTTTATCACTCTAGGTCAGCCATCTCATCCCATCCCAAATATTTTGGACCACGATGTGTCAAGACCTTTCCTCTGCAAGGTCTCAGAGCATCATGTATTTCCTGATTCTCCTGCCCATGACAGATTGGTGTCAATATCTGTCATGTGCTTTTCTCCTCTAAGAGCAATTTCCTTGGTCTCTTCCTCCCTCCTGCTAATGGTCTTAAGATACAGCTGATGGCTGGGCTGTCACTCTGCCCCTTCATGCTGCCCAGGGCCATGTCCAAGCCACAGCCCTGGAGTACAAGATCACCGAGCTGACCAAGATCCCTGCACATAACTGCAAACACAGAGAAGGCTTAAGCATAACCCTAAATTGAAGCCCCGAACCAGAATAAGAAGTCTCTAACTCCTCCTTCATCAGAAACGGCTCCCAGCTCAGCTTCTCCTTCTTATAGGACCTGAACATTTTGGGGATGGAGTTATAGGGATGTTCCCCTCAGTTGCTGAGCTCAGAGGGGAAAGAGGTGGGCACAATCCTCCTTACCACCACACAGAGCAGCATGGGTCCTCGGATGATCCACCAGATTTTCTTATTCTGATTGGATGTCCAGCACCTAAGGGCAGAGTACAGGCAGAGACAAAAATGAGGCAAGGGTGAAGCGCCAAAAGGATGCTTGCTTTCAAATGTTGTCCCAAGAGGTAGGACAGAGAGAGAAGAGGACTAAAATCCTTTGAATTAACACTGATACTGTTGACTTTTCTTATCATGAAATCGTTCTTCCATGTTAACAGCCAGCACATGGCTTCTTTCACATGTTAATCCATGTTCATACAAACATAAATCCTTAAAGGTTTCTTACTATGTCACCAAACAGCTTATATATTGTACATATATGTATGGCATATACATATGAATGTAGGGCATTATACACTTATGGGGCAAACATATCGCACATATCTGGATTATATATATGGTGTATATATATGCAAATATACATACATGTATATGTATTATGTTTTAGGTGGTGATTATTTGGAAGAAAAAAATGAAATCATATCATATGCAATGTTCAGCAACAGGCTTAAAATATCTTTTGAGGGCTGGAGTGGCGGCTCAGTGGTTACAGCACTTGCCTGGCATGTGCATGGACGCAGGTTCGAACCCCAGCACCACATACACAACGAAGAGTAGGAGCAATGGAAGCCACATGAAAAACTAAATAAAATTGATTCTCCCCTTCTCTCTCTCACTGTCCCTCTCTCTATTAAAATTTTTTTGAAAAAATATCTATTGAGATTTAGTCCCTAAAAGTCAAAAGATAATAACTCATTTGTTTTGCTTATGTGTGTATGTGTGTGTGTGTGTGTGTGCACGCGCGCGTGTGTTCTCATAATATCCCACAATGTAAGTTTGCTACAGTTTGTTCAGTGGTTCTCACTAGTGGGTATTCAGGGATTTTATTTTCTTCTTTCTGGGAACAATGTTGCAATATTTTTTCCTGGGCTGTCTTTATGTACCTGACATCACAGCTAACCTACACTGCATGTTTGTGATAATTTGCATGTGTAACTAAATTAATACATTAATTAGTTCAAGGTCTTTGATTCATTTTATCTATATTCCTAAGTATATTCTAGATGGACCAAGTGATAAAAGTTGGATATGGTCTTTGGGAAAATGATGCAAGTTCATATTTTGGGGCATACCTGGGGATTACTAACTCATGGAAGAGCGAAACCGGGTGAATCACTTACCCTGTGTTCTCCAGGTGTGCACGGGCAAAACCCCAGGGTACAACGAATAGCACAGGGAAGGCTATGGAGAAAGCACAGAGAGACAGTTAGGAGCTGGTTGGCCAAACCTACCTGCCTCCCACCCCACCCTGATGGGGTTCAGAACAGTTGGTTAAAACTCATAGAAACCCAGCATGCAATCAGACAGTGAGAGCTGGTCCTCCATTATTTTACAAAAGAAACCAGGACCCAGAGAAGAAAATGGATTTGCCACCTCTCACAAAGCAATTGAGACTAAATCCAAAGACATCAGCCAAAATCTCCTGAGCTGCAGGCCCGGGTTTCCTCATGAATCATACAAATTCTCCAAGGGTTTGTGAAGGTATGGGTCCCTGGTCTGGATATTCTTGGTCATGCTTTTCAATTTTAAAAAAATCTTGAATACTCAGTATTATAGACCGAATGCTTGCGTCCTCCAAAATTCATATGTTCACTCCCTTTCCTCAATGTGACAGCATTTGGAGGTAAAAGAGGTTGTGAGTGGAGTCCTCATAGCGGGATTAGTGCCCTTACAAAAAGAGACTAGAGTCTCTCTCTTTCTCTCTCCATGTGAGGTTACATCAGGAAGACATCAATCTGCACTCCAGAAAGATAGCTCTCCCCCAAACCCAACTGTTATCCCCTAAAAGCTCATGTGTTGACAGTTTGGTCCCCAATGCAGCACTGTTCAGAGTGTGGCTCCAGGGAAGTGATGGGACATGGGGGCTCTCTCCTCATCAATGGATTACTCCATGGGTGGATTAATAATTTGATGGCACCCTTTCTCCATGATGTTCTCTCACCTCAGTTCTAGAGCAATGGGCCCAGCCAGCCATGAACCTCTGACCCTGTGGGCCAAAATAATCTTTCTTTCTTTAAGTTGGTTTTCTCAGGTATTTGGTCACAGTGACAAAAAAGCTAACATACTGACCATTCTGGACTCTTCATCTTCCAGAACCATGAGAAATCAACGTCAGCTGCTTGAGACACACAGATATTGTGTTTGGACATCATTACCTGAGTAATGCAGTTGGGAAGAGTGCAGGAGGACTGCCATTCAATTCCACCAATGACCTAAATTTTTTAATGCGTGCTTTGGCAAACAAGACCTCTACTGCATACATGTGCATGTGTGCACACGGGCACGCACACTCACACATGCATACACCCCTCATATCATTGAGGAACTATCTGTCCCAGGAACCATCCTGCCACTGGTTTTCTAACTGCAACAAAAGTCTCTGTCAGGATCCCAAGTTCTGAAAAGAGGCTGGGGGTCATGTCACTCACCCCAACCCACCACCAGGTATCTAGGCCACAGCCGCCTTTCAGGAAGCACTGTGGGCTCCAGCAACGCGTGGAGGTAAAGGCCCTCGACCAGCAGCCACAAGTGGTTGGCACCCACGCAGTAGTGCAGGAGGACCTGGACTGAGCGGCAGGAGGCGGACATCTGCAGAGGGCAGAACACTGAGCGTGAATCCTGGCTTTCCCACGCATGAACCCCCAGTGGGCAGAGAAGGCCACGGAAACAACCCCTCCTCCTTTACTCTGCTCTCCTGGGCCTTTGCTGGCCATTGCAAAGATGTCAGTAATGTAGAATGTGAAGGAGAGTTTCGTGTGGCTTTGAAAGACCACCCTCTTCCTTAACCTTAACCCTTTAGACAAATAAAGCAGAGAGGGCCCACCACTAGAAACTTCCCTAATGAAAACACGAAGGGGTATATGTTCTAACTTCTGTTCAGTTAAGCTGGAAACCAATAACTAAAAAAATCTTTACATTTAGAAATTAAGAAATAGAATTCCTAATAGGTTACCTCCTGGGGATACCTGGGGATCAAAGAGGAAATCACAATTCTTGAAATAAATGTGAGGAAAATATTGGATCCCAAAACTTGTAATATACAACCTAGAATCAAGCGTATACCCTCCAGTACATTTGCTAAAAAAGAAAAAGGCTGAAAATTATCTTGTCAAGAAAAATTTTAAAAATCCATCATGCCAGGTATGGTGATACACACCTGTAATCCCAGCAGCTGAAGAGGCTGAAACCAGAGGATCACAACAAAGCCAGCCTCAACTCAGCGAAGCCCTAAGAAACTAGCAGCTCTTTCTCAAAATGAAATATAAAAATAGACTGGGGATGTGGTTCAGTGGTTAAGCATCCCTGGGTTCAGTCCCTGGTACCAAAAAAAAAAAAAAATCCATTATCATGGCAAAAAAAAAAAGTTTAAAGAATAGTCAGTTAAATCCAAAGAAAGTACACAGAAAGAAATAACAAAAATTAAAGCAGAAATTAATGAAAGACAGAATAGCAAATAAAACATAAAAATGTCAAATGTTTGATCTTTGAAAATTCTAACAAAATTGAGAAACTTCAGACAGAGATGATCAAGGGGTGAAAGAACGGGAGTTGGGCTGGAGGGGTGGCTCAGTTCTAGAGCACTTGTCTAACCTGTGAGGCCCTAGGTTTCATCTCCAGCACCAAGAAAACAATTTTTTTTAATTAAAAGAAAAGTGAACAAAGAGAGAAAGTGAAAATACAAATAGCCAATATCAGGAATGAAAAGGAGAATAGCATTTCAAATCCAGCAGAGCTTAAAAAACAGCTGAAGAAAATATCATAATCAATATTATGCCAGCAAGCTTGAAGTCAGATGAAATGCAGAGAAGTACCTAGAAAGTCTACATCCACTGACTCCAGAATAGAAAATCTGAATGAAAAATTCACAATTAAACCATAATTTAAAACCTTCCAATTCCTATGGAAGAAGTTATGCTGGTGAAATCAGCATAACCCAGAGAACCAAGGGTCGAATGTCTTCACTCATCTGCGGAGGCTGGAGCTAGACCCTGGCCATTGAGAAAGGAGGTCTATTATCATGTGTTAAATCCAGATATGGTGTAATGTCATACAACCTAAGGCATTTGCAGAGATGTACTGGGAAGGATGGGGGAGGGATAAGGGTGGGTAATTAGGGGGGCTCTTGGGGGTAAATCTAATTTTCAGAATTTATATATATTACATTACTTCATTAGAAGCTTGTTTGATTGTTCAACAAATAAATTTATGAATTTAAAAAAAAACTTCCAATTCAGAAAACTCTGGGTTTAAATGGCTTCAATGATATAATTTATCGAATATTTAAAGAAGAAATAATATAAATCTTAAATAAATTCTTCCAGGGAATAGTAAAAGAGGGAACTTATGCTGATTAAAAAGTCAACGCAAACTTGCTACCCAAGCCTGTCAAAGATATTACAAGAAAAGAAAATGGCAGGCTAGTATTTCTCATGAATGTCAATGAAGAAATGCTAAACAAACAGTATTAAAAATCTGAATCCAGTAATGTAGGTGGAAGAATTATCTATAAAGCTTCATCTGATCTATTCCAGGAATGCAAGGTGAGTTTAACAGGTTATTGCATTATTAGCAGAATAAAGGTAAAATGACCTCTAGAGATGTTCAATGTGCAAAATCGCTGCTGCTTACAAAAATAATTATAACTGTAGGGGGCTGGAGTTGTGGCTCAGTGATTTTGCTGCTTGCCTGGCTTGCATGGGGAGGCAAGTTCGAACCCCAGCACCACATACACAGTGGAGGAGCATTGGAGCAACAAAAGCCACGTGAAAAACTAAATAAAATTGATTCTCTCTCTCTCTCTCTCTCTCTCTCTCTTTCTCTCTCTCTCTCTCATCGTCCCTCTCTCTCTTTAAAAAAATAATAATTATAAAAAATGTTGATCCCATACAAAATGAATGAATAGTGAAAATACAAAAAAGAAAAAATCCATATAAGGATTTTGGTTACAGATGAAATTTTTTCCTACCCAAGGGCACGCAGTAGCCATGGTGAGTCTGCCTACCTCTGGATTCCTTTACCTCGCCCACTCTTGGGAAGCTGCTGTGTTCTTAAGTCACATGCTGCCTCTCTGACCAGAGAGCCCCACCCACCTGCCCTCTGAGTCCCAGTTCTGACCCAATTTTGATGGAGTAGGAAGGGATTACCTCTGACACATAGGACATCCACCCACTCTCAGTGTTTGGCCTCTTGGAGTAAGAGTTATAGAAGACGATATCCTTTACCAGCACAGCCAGGGCTCTCAGGATGAAGGACGCGAACAAGTTCATGTGGATATAGTTGCGTGTACAGTGGAGCTTTCTGTCCAAAGAGAAAAACAAGCATCTCCCTCAGGAAAGAATGGCCGGGGCCAAAAGCCCATGCCTGACCCACCTGTATATCTACCAAAAGTCCGTAGCGAAGGCTCCAGAGTTGGACTGTGGGGGTATGTGATCTTACTTCTCTGTGCCTCGCTTTCTTTATCCATAAAATGGGGTTAACAATATGGTGGGATTAAAGAAGGAAGGCTAAACCACCTGTCCAAAGTGCCACAGCATTAATTAATAGGGCTGAGATTCAAACCCAGAAATTCTGAGACCAAAGCACAGCTCTCTAAAGCTCCACTGCCTCTGAGAATAAGCATATCTATCTCAGAGGGGTAGGGAAGATGAAATCAGTTAATTCGCATAAGGTGCACCTAATAGGCTCAGAAAAATATCAGCACATTGCCTCTCCCTGGAGCCTCCTGCTGGAAGCTGATGTGACAGTGCATCCTCAGTCTCTCTAGCAAAGGGCCCCTTCCTATCGCTGTGCTTTCTGGGCAGCACATACCCCATACTACTTTGCTTTGGAGCTATTATTGTATTTTTAATTTCCAAAACAGACTTGAGGCAGGCCCTTGTGTTTTATGATGTATGCACAAGGGGGCTATTCAAGGGTAGGGACGGAGCCTTGCACCTTCTGGAGTCCAAGGCAACACAGACACTTGGTCAACCCAGGCTCAGCTGGCAATACTTCCTGCAGGGCTGAGTGGTTATTTCCTCCTGGATTGGTTCTGGGACTTTGGAAAGATATGTGGAGGGAGGTCACAGATAGTCAGAGGGCACAGGTTATAGAATTCCCCCATAGTTCAAGAACTGTTCTCCAAGAGGGGTCGGTGGTCAGGATTCAGCTCCAAGAGCCATAGAACATTCTGATGTTGAGGAGTCCAATGAGTTCAGAGCTGTGGCCAACAGAGCCCAGTGGGACAGCTACTCTAGAACCATCACGCACATCCCCTGGGTTCCCACCCCAGTTTTCTGCACTGATGTTGAAAGCTCCTTCTTCCAGGCTACACTCATGCTCCTGAATGAGCTGAAACTACAGGACAGCCTTGGAGGGACCCCCAGTGGATCTGTAAACATCTCACTTGGGTAAGGCCTAAAAATTCAATTTGGTGAAAATCCACGGAGGCTTTGGATTCTGAAAGGCGGTGCAACAGAAAATGCTCAGGCCCCAGATGTGAGCCTGGCTCCATTGCCTGTGAGCTGTGTGAACTTGGACAAACTACTTCAGCTCCCCACAGTTCAGCTAACTCACTTATAAAATGGGGGCAATATTAAAGTATCACTTAGGATCAGAATCAATCTTAACTTGAATTAGGGAGAGATTTAAATGACTTAATGCATGGAAGTGCTTCAGGAATGAACAGCTCAGTGGAGTTCAAAGACCTTGGATTAAAATCTCAGTTCTACTTCCCACTTGCCTTAAAGGAAGTTTCTTCATCTCTTCTTCAAGCATTGATTCTTCTGACAGAGGTGTAGTGAGAAGGGGCTGTGGTAGCAATGGGTGTGGTCAGGGATTGAGATAGGGTGAGAACACAGACGGTATCTGATCCAAAGGAGGCAAAGGCATTGTCAGGAGTCCTGAATTCATGTTCTAGCTGCACATCAATCTGGTTTTATGGGCAGTCACAATTCAGTGCCTCTCACTGGAACTTAGATACTCTTTCTTCCCCCTTTGTCTGCAAAATGGGATGGATGCACTGGAGACTGTCAGGTCACTTCTAACTCTGGTGAACCATGACATCGTCCAGCCTAGTCTTCTACTGCCTTCCAGAGGCATCCACTGAGCAACCTGCATGATCCATGGCTGACTGTATATCTGCAGAAGTTCTACTCACCGAAGAAACACAAAGAGAGTGAAAGCCAGGAAGAGGGAGACAAGCGAGAGGGAGTATCCCACGGTGTACATCAGCTTCAAAGTTGACAGCAAGCCATAGTGATCCACCTGAGCACAGAGGAAGAGCAGATGGTGATCACGACAGCACCTGCAACCCCCCAGCTATGTACCTAGGGCCACCAGGAGTCTAGGAATGACTGAGATGTGCCCTGGTCCCCCAACATGTTTCTACACCTCTCCTTTACTATCCTTGTTGACTTCCAAGTAGAGTAGCACAGATTGCTCTCTGGCACATCTCAGAGCTCACAGTGGATCTGACCCCCGTGGCTGAACCCATAACCCAACATGGATGCACCAAGAGTCACAACACCACAAGAAAGTCATGTCTAGGACAGAGAATGCCTGGGAAGTGAGGATGAGCTCTTTGTCCCTTGGAGTGTTATCCCCAGAGTCTACGAGTCCTTCTCCCTGAAGGATGGGGCCAGATTTCTATCTAGAGGAATCCTTCCTAAAGTAACTTTGCATAGATGAATCGTTTGAAGATGGCGCAGTGGAACAGGACAATATTTTCTCTAAGTCCCAGGAAAGCCTGAGTGCGAACAGAGAACATTTATCAGAAATTCTGTTATGAAGTATAATTTTCCAATGGATTCCCACTTTCTCCCTCAATCTATTATGTATATCTCCAAGTTAAGATTATGTTTCTTAATAGCTTTTTGGACAAAACCCCAGAGTAAATACTGATTACCTGCCAAATCGTGTCTTGAACATCTTTGTATAATTCTTTTACCAGCATTGGTGTTATATGATTGATATACAATAAACTGTACATATTTAAAGTATAAAACAATAATGAATATATCTTTGATTTTATCACTACAATAAAATAATGAACATTTCCTAACCGCCGAAAATGTTTCTCGTGACTCTTTGTAATACCTCTCCTTGCGGCCTCATTACTAGTTTATTGCTAGTTACCGCCACACTCAAATACTAGTCTGCTTTCTGTCATTAGAAATCAGTTTGCATTTTCTAAAATATTATATAAATAGAGTATTAGATATATACTCTTATCAGGCTAATCTCATTCAGAAGACTCATTTTGAGGTTCATCCATGACATAACATGTTTCAATAATTTATTCCTTTTTATTGCTGAGTAGTATCCCACTACGAAAATGCCACAATTTATTTATCCTCTCATTTATTGATGGACATTTAGATTGTTTTCAATTTTTTTGTTTTGTTTTTGCTTTAGCAAATACACTTTCTATGAACATTTCTGTATGAATCCTTGTTTGGACATAGGTTTCCATTTCTCTCAGATAAATACTTAGAAATAGAATAGTGGGATAGTATTGTGTACAGTTTGACTTCTAAAGAAACTGCCAAACTGTTTTCTAAAGAAGTTGTACCAATTTACATTCCCATCAGTCCTGTTTAAGAGTTCCAGCTCCTCTGCATTCTCCCAATACCTAATGCAATCTGTCTTAAAACATTCTAAAGGGTGTACAATAGTACTTCACTGTGGTTATTTTTATCCTTCCCTAATAAACACGATCTTGAGAATTTTTTCATTGCTTATTTGCCATCTGTATATCTTGCTTGGTGAAGTTTCTGTTCAAATACGTGTCCATCTTTTGAATGAACTGTTTACCTTCTTATTTTTGTGTTGCAAATGTTCTTTATATATTCTAGATTCAAATCTCTTGTCAAATATGTGTCTTGCAAGTATCTTATTTCATTCTATGTATTTCCTTTATACACACACACACTGACATTCTTCACAGATCTAGGAAAAAATTCATTTGGAAGAATAAAAGACTCAAAATAGCCAAAGCAATTCTAAAACAAAAGAGAAATGCTGCCGGTATCACAGTACCTGCTTCGAATTACCCTACAGACCTAGGGTAACAAAAACTATATGGTTCTGCATAAAAACAAACACATAGACCAATGGTGCAGAATAGAAGAAACAGACAAAACCACACATCTACAGTCATCTGATCCTTGACAACGGTGCCAAAAACATAGCCTTTGAAACAAATGGTGCTGGGGAAACTGATTATCCATATGCTGAGGAATGAGACTAAACCATTGAATCTCACTCTGCAAGGAAAAAAAAAACCTCAAAATGGATCAAAGATCTAGAAATTAGACCAAAACTACGCAACTCCTAGAATAAAACATACCAGAAACTACGCAACTCCTAGAGTAAAACATAGGGTCAAAATTCCAGCATATGGGCACAGGCAATGACTCTCAATAGCGCCCTTAAAGCTGAGGAACTAATTCCAACAGTTAATAAATGGGATGGCATCAAATTAAAATGCTTCCGCACAGCAAATGAAACAATTAGGAATATAAAGAGAGATCTCAGCATGGGAGAAAGACTTTGCTAGCTTCTCTACTGACAGAGGATTAATATCTAGAATACGTAAAGAACTCAAAAAACTTAACACTGACAAACTAAATAGCCCAGTTAATCAATGGGCAAATAAATTAAACAGACACGTCTCAAACGAAGAAATACAAATGGCCAACAAATACATGAAAGAAATGTTCAACATCATTAGCATTAGGGAAATGCAAATCGAAACTCCATTGAGATTCCACCTCACACCAGTCAGAATGACAGTCATCAAGAGTGCAAACGATGCTGGAGAGGATGTGGAGGAAAAGGACCACTTTCACACTGTTAGTGGGAGGGTCAATTAGTCCAACCACTGTGGAAATCAGAGTGGAGGGTCCTAAAAACCACCATAAGACCCAGCTATACCACTCCTCAGGATTTATCCTAGACAATTTAAGCCATACTCTAGTGATACATGCACAACCATGTTTATAGCCACATAATTCCTAGTTGTCAAATATGGAAGCAGCCTAGGTGTCCATTGATAGATGAATGGATAAAGAAAATATGATATATATATATATATATATATATATATACACAATGGAGTTTTATTCAGTCATAAAGAAAAATGAAATTATGTCACTTGAGGGAAAATGGATGGAACTTGAGACCCTTTTGTTAAGCAAAATAAGCCAAACTCAGGAGGTCAAGGATCACACGTGTTCTCTCATATGTGGAAGCCAGAGAGTAAAAAGGAAAATACAGGGTGGGGGGGAGTGAATCTCATGAAAATCAAAGGGAAGGGAGAAGGAAGTGCTGGGAAGAGATATTGGCTAAATTATATTATTATATTATGTGCATGTAGGAATGTGTAGCATCATTATGTACAACTATAATGCACTGACAAAAATATGGAAAGATAGAAAAAGAACAAAAAATCATAATATCAGAGAAAATGGTGGAAAACCCCTCAATACTAATAGAAACAAGTGAATATGAGACAACCAGGTAGAGAAAAAAATTATTTCAAACAATTATGCACACAATATTCTGTGCTTGGGATAGACCCTAAAGACAAAAATAACTGCAAAAAAATCTTTAGATGCACCAAGTAGGCTTATTTTCTGTGACAGTTTTAATATATTAATTTTGAAATTATTTCGCATACATATAAGAAAAGAGAATTATGATAATAATGTTATGAGGAAGTTAGACTTCACTGAAAAAGATAAATACAAAGTCAAAAAAGTAAACAAAAATTCTAAATATTATATTTAAATTAGAGTTATCAATATGAAGTCTTGATTTAAATGTTTTTTCCCTTAACTCTGCGTAGTTAACTCTGCACAGTTTTAATGGTAAAAAGTACACCTAACACTTAGGTCTTGGGTTCTAATATCATTTCCCCACTTAACAAACTTAAGACCCCTTTAAGAAGTAGCTGATTCCAGATCTACAACAGAGAAAATCTGAATTAGTGTTGACCATAAGTGCTAGGAAATAAGGTCACATTCAATGAATAACAGGGATATAACCAAAGGAAATAAGAGCCAGTTTGAAGAGATTTCACTAGTTAATCTAGACTTTTTCTTTCTTTCTTTCTCTCTCTCTCTCTTTTTTTTTTTTTTTTGTGCTAGAGATTGAACCTGAAGACTCTTAACCACCAAACCTAGCCACTTACCCAGCCCTGATTATTTTTTTTTTTAATTTTGAGACAGGGTGTCGCTAAATTGTGTAGGTCCTTCCTAAGTTGCTGAGGCTGGCCTCCAACTTGCAATCCTCCTGTCTCATCCTCCCAAGTCACTGGGATTATAGGTATGTGCCACCAGGCCCAGCTAAATCTAGAAAATTTTGAGCATTTGAGCATCAAAAAGAATAATGAGGGGCTGGAGTGGTGGTTCAGCAGTTACAGCGCTTGCCTGGCATGCACAAATATGCGGGTTCAAACCACAGCACCACATACATAACGAAGTGTCCGAGCAACGACAGCCACTGAAAAACTAAACAAAAATTTATTCTATTTTTTTTTCTCTCTCTCTCTTTCACTGTCCCTCTCTCTTAAAAAAAAAAAAAAAGAATAATGAGTATAAGCAAGTAAAATAATTTGTAAGTCCATAGTGACACCCAAAAAGGTGGTTGGTGGGAGAGATCTTTAGAGAAGAATGGAGGCCAATACAGAAGAAAGGCTGGGACTTAATTGATTCATGAGAACATCATCAGTGAAGGCTGAAACACTGGGAAAGGTCTGTTAGAGAACAAGTTAAATGAACGGTACAAAAGTATCACCCCACCAACCATCCAACAAACACAGAATGGGAGATCAGGCTGCTTCTACCTTGACCAAGGGAAGCACGTCATTCCCATGCCACGTGCACCGTTCTGATCTGCAGGTGCGAGGCTACGCAAGCCACGTGACACTCGTCAAGATGAACTTGCCTGTCATCAAACTTCCAATCCTAACTTCCAGTTACAGGAAATACAGAAGATTGAAGAATGAGTTTAACGACAGTCAAGGGAAACAACCAAATACAGATTGTGGGACATTCTTTAAAAAAAATTTTTTTTTAATTGGTCTCTTCAAAAAGTCAACCTCATGGGAGACAAATTAGGGCAGACCATTCTAGATTAAAAGATACTGCAGAGATATAAAACTAAATGCAATATAGGAACCTGAGTTAGGTTGTGGTCCAGAGCAGAAGAGCTAGAAAAAAATTGGAGAAAATTGAAGATGAATGAAACAGATGATAGACTATAATCACTATTGATTTTATTTGGCTGGATCATGTGATCGTAGGTACGTGAAATAATACCCTTGATCCTAGAAGGTACCTGATAAGTATTTAGGGGTGAAATTTTATGATGTCTGCAAACTATTTTTAAATATTTCAGAAGGAGACAGAGCTAAAGCAATGATGGCTGAATGTTAATACATTTTTAATCTAGATAGTAGAGCTCTTATTGTTCTTTTAATTTTTCTACATATTTGAATATTTCAAAATAAAATGTTGGGGATTATAGAGCTATATCAATTGATATATTAAAATAACATTAAAATTATTATTGACGGGGGCTGGAGCAGTGGCTCAGTGGTTTTGGCACTTGCCTGGCAAGCACAAGGACCCGGGTTCAAACCCCAGCACCACGTACACAATTAAGTGTTGGAGCAACTAAGGCCATGTGAAAAACTAAATAAAGTTGTTTCTCTCTTTCTCTGTCTCTCTCACTGTTCCTCTCTCTTAAAAAAATTATTACTGACCATTAAGATGATATATATTAAAATTATATCCTATGCATAGATATCAATTGATGTATGTGCATAAATTAAATTCTGTATTTAAGAATAGAAAACACTCTATATAAAAGCAAAGAAATCAGCTTGAAGCAAGGAAAAAATAACAATTTATGTCCATAGTACTTAAGATAATTCCATAGCAAGGAATCTAAACATGCTTAAGTGTTAATGCTTATGCATGTACATGCACACACACAATCTTCTTAAAAAGTAACACTTAACATCCAAACCACCCCCATTTGCTGGGAGAACATAACATATTTTGCTTGCCAAAACTCTGAAGGAAAGTGATTTACTAACACTGACCTTTTTTGGGCAAAATTTCAACCCATTACTAGAAATACAGGTAAACATGCCCAGAAGACTTTTTTGGTTTATTTCTTTTCTTTTTTTTTTTTTTTTAAGTATTTGAATTCTTGGAAACATGGCCGTTTGCAAAGAGGAGGAGGCAATGTCTTTTTCCTCACTTTTGTAAAGAGAGATCTTTACTTCCTGTCTCAGAAATACAGTCTTTGAATTTTCTTTTGCTGTCCCCATATGCTGACAGGGTATGGTACCACCACAGACCTAAGCCAGGTTCACAGGGTCTAGTAAACTTTGCCAGGCGATATCAAAATCATCGGGGGGACTTTAGAACCAGTAGGGCAGATCAAATGACTCCGAATGTGTGAAACACTTTGGTCAGCATTGATTGAGCACCTACTGTATGTAAAGGCTATTGTGCATCCCAGTACAAGGCCAAAGTTTTAGAGGTGGTATTCAAATTCTACTATCACTTGCTGATTGCTTTTTTTTCCCCCCAGGGCTGAGGACCAAACTCGAGCATGCTAGGCAAGCGCTCTGCCACTGACCTAAATCCCCAATCCCTTGCTGATTGTTATTAAGCAGCTTACAATTCAGGAGTGAAGGTAAGAAACAAACACAATTTGCCTGATTCAAGGCATGCAATCAGCATGACTCTGGCTTGTAACAGGAGCTATGCACAGTCTTAAGATACACTGAATATGATTCGGTTACAGGTGTCACTTCGAGCCCTTATAAAGCATGAACTATCACACAACAAAACTACTCATGGAACGTAGAATTCTGTCAACTTGAACCAGAAAATAAAGTTGAATAGTGGTTTAGAAATTTCCTAAGGAAGCAGAGGATATATTGGAAGAGAGATGAAAGGGAAAAGGTCACCCTGGTAGACCCCCATGGTGTGGTCCTGCTGGCTTGTGAGAGCTGGTTGGTCACTTTTCAGTGAGTCCGTTGGGAAACAACATTATCAAAAATTAAACTATGTAAATTTACAATGAAATAAGTTATGTCGAAAACAGAAGCACTGGGTGCTGTGGTGCATGCCTGTCATCCCAGTGACTGGGGAGCCAGGAGGATCACAAGTTCAAGGCCAGCCTCAGCAACTTAGCGAGGCCTTAAGCAGCTTAGCAAGACCCTGTCTCAAAATACAAAATAAAAAAGGCTGAAGATGTGGCTCAATGGTTAAGCGCCCCTGAGTTCAATCCCTGGTTCAAAAATAAAATAAAATAAAATAAAAACCCAAATACTTAGAAAGTGTCATTTTCATTTTGTAATTATTTTCCTATATGTCTACATTTAATGGTATTGGGATTATTTATGTTGTTCTATCTTCCTGGTGGAGACACTCATGGTGGCTACTGAGCTCCTCTCTCCCAGACATAACACATTGGCAGATTGAAATCAGCCACGGCAGGAGTCTTTATACCCCAGGAATTGGCACAAGTGACAAACCAGAGTCTTTCTTTTTCCGGGTGAAGGAAACCAATTGCTAAACATGTACTAACACACCCATACTACTGGTACTGATAGCCCAACCAAACTGTCCCAGGAGAAAAGATGTCTCCAGGAAGGGTCTGAGGAGCTCCCCAAGGAGAGTGGGACCTCAGCTCAGGACCAGAGGGGTCCTTGGCATACCTGAAGGAAAAGAATTTCAGCACAAGACAGACAGAGGCATGGACAGAGGTTTGTTAGGAAGGTAGATACGTACGCAAGGAAGAGAGAAAAGAAGCCTGACCTGGTCTGGGGGTCCAATTTTTATAAAAGGGCTCTATCAGGGGCCCGATTAGAGGTGGATCCAGGGTGGAGTTGTACAATTTCATTCCGGTTTTCCTCTACCTGTATATTTCCTCAGTTTACAAGGGCTTGAGCCAAGGGCACAGGCCAAAGATGTGTTGCTCAGGATCCACAACCGTGGCTCTCACATCTCAGTGGCTTGAGAGTGCTTCTCCAAGATTCAGTAGTTCTCTTTCTTTATCCAAAACCCCTATCTCTAAACCAACCTTTGATCTACAGGCAACTATGCCCTCTGAAAGGGAAACCCTTAGTTTCTAAGATTGTTTCCTTAGTGTGATAGCTTTAGTTTATTGGTCTAGCCATGACAAGGGTTAATCAAACCATTTCACTTATTAATAGTTTTATGTTAAATTCACATATAGGATTTCCTAAATATGTGTTATGAAAAATGTTGAACACAGAGCAATTTGAAAGAAGTTTTTTAAAAGCAGCTGTGTACTTACCACTCATATTGTACCATGAAAATTTGCCTGACATCATTACATATTTCATCTTCTAGTCATCCCCCACATATAGATTTTTAAATTACTTGCCAATGTAATGGGTATTCGTACTTAGAGAATATGGTGTATTAGAAGATCTAACAGGTTAGTAGTTTGAATATGAATTGGTGGTTCCAATACGGAATACGTCAACAGATACTTGATTTTAGACTTAAGTTGGAAACAATGAAAACAGTATTGACATATATAAGAAAATTTAAGACTCACCATTTAACCTTGATGTATTCGATGAACTAGAGTTATTTAAAAATTGAGAAAGATTTGCTTGTTATAATAAACATTTATTATATTTAAAATATTTAAAGCATCTAATATCTTATATGTATAAATGCAGATTAAAATGTAGAGTACTTAAACAACTAGTATGTCAACAAAACTAAATCAAGACTGCCATAAAAGTATTAAAACTTATTTGATTATAAATAGAAAAAGTATGTAAGTCAACCTCAATAATGTCACAGAAAATTAGGTTTTCAATTTTTGAAAGTCAAATGAAACATTACATTAAAAACAACAACAACAACAACAAGTGACCAGAGCAGAGAAGCCATTGTCATAGACAAAAAAAATTCATATTGACAGAAATTCATGTTGACTCTTCATAGCCCTAAACAGAAATTCAGGGAGGGAGAGAATTTTTCTATAGAGGACCCAAGGAAGACATTCTGAGAAGAAATGTAGAAATTCTCATCACCAAGTTCCTAATGTGTGACAACACATGGATTAATCATTTCATATCTGTTGTCTCTTCAAGTCTCATGATTGCAATGCTTCGGTTGGTAGTATCCCCAAAGGCCATTGTGTTAGAGGGCTGGTCACTCTGTGGCATTATTGGGAGGCTGTGGAACCTTTAAGAGGTGGGGCCTAGTGGAAGCAAGTTAGGTCACTGGGGCAGTGTCCTTGGAGGGGACACTGGAACCTGAGCCCACACCCCTCTCGCTCTGCTTTCCGGCTGCCTTAAGGTGAACAGTTTCATCCACCCTGTGCTCCTCCATGCTGTGTTGTGTCACCATAGGCCCCAAAGAAATGAGGTCAAGTGACATAGACGAAAACCTCTAAAACTATGAGTCAAACAAACCTTTTCTCTTTATAAGTTGATCATCTCAGCTGTTTGTTACAGTAACAGAAAGCTGACTAAGACCCAAGCCCCGCAAAGGTGGCATTATCAACTCCATCTTACAAATACCTGGAGAAAGGCTAGGTGGTTCAGGTCACAGAGATAGTTTCTAGAATTGAACTCTGCATTCCTCTGTTCCCAAGCTATGAACTATTAAAATACCTTTAGTGTTTGATGGGAGAATATTAAAATGACTGAATTTCAAATTTAACTAAATGATGAAAAAATTCCTCAACTTAAGAGATAGGGAGAAGTGTGGCTCGAGGCTAAAGTTAGGAAAATGAATTAGGTAGGGAAATATCTAGGAGAGACTGACGGGAAGGCCTTTCTCTTTCTGTGTCTCCCATTTCAATGAGAGGCATTTCAAATTCCCTCTTAGGTCCAACCCAGAAACCTGAGCTCTTGGTGTCCTTGACTCTCCCCTCTCACATGCCTTCAGCACCTGGTCCTATCATCTCTCTCCTTAGAAAGCTGTAAACCCATACTCCCCTCCTCTTCCCACCCCCACTGGTGTTCACCTTGCTGGACTGTCCAAGATGGCTCCCACCTGCTCCTGCCTCCGGCCTCCATCCTGGCTAGTCCTAACTTCTCTGGAACACACCAGAGCAATCCAATCAACACCTGTTCTGAGTTATGCTCCTCCCCCACTTGAACTTGCAAAGTCCTAAATCCTTCAGGGGCACAGAAGGACTTTATCTCAACTCTCCTGAGGTCTGCACCTCTACCTTCTCTTCCTACTGAAGTCCTATCTCACCTACACAGGGCACTGAAAGCTGCCCCTTTGAAGGAGACATTTCAGCTGACAGCTGAATGACGATGAGGAGCCAGCCAAGGGGACCTAGGGAAGTTGTCTCAAGCACAGGGAACAGCAAAGGCAGAGGCTAGGACCAACCCCGGAAGCCCACATCACTCAGGATTTCACATCGCACACTGGGAGCGGGAGTCCACCTGCCTTTCACCCAGGTATGTGTTTTTCCTTCTGCCAAGAATGTTCTTATTTTCATCCTTCCCATCTCCTTCTCACCCTTCAGGGCTCAGCTCGGGCAGCCTTCCCTGCTCCCAATCTGTGTCAGGGTCCCCCTCTTCTGGGCATGCTGTACTTCTGTACCAGCAGTCACCACGTTGCCTCGATGTCCCTTAAGAGTCTTTGAAGTCAGTATCTGCATTTCAGTCACTGTTTATCACCAGTGCCTAGTGCAAAACCCTAGCACGTAGTAGGTCCTTCATCAATGTTTGTGTTCTGACTATTTGAAAGAACCAAGAATATGGCCCAGTCATCAAGAATATAAAAAATAATAAATGCTGGCAAGGATGTGGACAGAAAGAACACTTGTACACTGTTGGTGGGATTCCAAACTAGGACAACTTTGGAAAGCAGTATAGAGTTTTCAAAAGCTAGGAATAGAGACTCCTTCTGCCTCGGCTAGCACACTCCTTGGTATTTATCCAAAAGAACTGAACTCAGCCTACTAAGTGATATATGCATACCACTGTTGATGGAAGCACAATTCACAATAGCCAAATTACTGAAGCCTAGGTGTCCGTCAACAGGTGAATGGATAAAGAAAAGGTGGTGTATACACAATGGAGTTCAACTCCATCATCATGTCATCTGCTGATACGCGGATGGAACTGGAGAACACCATGACAAGTGACATAAGCCAGATGCACAAAGCCAAGTGTCAAATGTTTTCTCTCATATGCAGAAGCCACGGAGAAAAGGAATTCGAAAAGAGAGATCTCATGCAAATAGAAGGGAGAAGAGTGGAGTAGAGGAATGGGATAGAGGGAAAGGGAGGAACTCCAGAATCAGAGGACCCAATTCTGCTAAGTGCTTGTAAAAATAATCACAATGGGGCTGGAGCGGTGGCTTGGTCGTTACGGCTCTTGCCCTGCATGCGCGAGTACATGGGTTTAAACCCCAGCACCCACTTACACAACTAAGTGTCAGAGCAACGAAAGCCATGTGAAAAACTCAATAAAAATTTAATCTCTCGGGTTGAATGTCTCCACTCATTTGTGGAGATTGGAACTAGACTCTGGCCATTCAGAAAGGTGGTCTATTATCATGTGTTAAATCCAGATAAGATCTAATGTTATATAGCCTAATACTTTTTTAGAGATACTGTGGGTAAGGGAAGGGAGGGATACAGGTGGAAAATTGGGCGGGGGGAACTCCTGGGGTAAATCTAGTACCCAGAAACTATACACATTTTATATTATTTTGTTAAAAATTTGTATGGTTATTCAAAAATAAAAATTTAAAAAAATTGATTCTCTCTGTCTTCTCTTTCTCACTGTCCTTCTCACTAAGAAAAAAAAAAAGAATACATCACAGTGAATCCCACTTTTATATAAGTATAGTGCACAAACTTTTTATTTTTTTAGAGAGAGAGGGAGAGTGTGTGTGTGAGAGAGAAAGAGAATCAATTTTATTTAGTTTTTCATGTGGCTTTCATTGCTTCAACACTTCATTGTGTATGTGGTGCTGGGGTTTGAACCCTCATCCTCGAGTATGCCAGGCAAGTGCTGTAACTGCTGAGCCATGGCTCCAGACCCTAGTGCACCAATTTTAGAAAATAAATAAATAAAAGGAAGACAAGCTGAGTAGAGGAAGGGGAAGAGAGGTCAAGGAGGGAGAGAGAAAGTACTGGGAATAAAATGGAGCAAAGGATGTTACATGCATATACGCATATGTCACAATGAGCCCCACTGCTTTGTGTAATTATAATGCACTAATAAAAAAATTAAGACTGTGGCCCTAGACATCCTCTTCCTGTCTTCCATGCTGCTCCCTTGTACTTCAACTTGAAGGAAGGTGGACAGGACAAACAGGTGATCTTTATGGAGAAAGACAGGAGCCCAACAAGAAAACAGAGCAGAGCTCTGACCGAGGGGACCCCAGAATAGAATCCTGCAAAGAAAACACGTGGAGAGGAGTCTGAAGCTGGGGTTTGTTTGTTCATCCAGCTTTTGCTGAGCTGCCAGGATGATTTGCTGAGCAGCTCCTACGCTGGATCCTGGTGATAGGGCAGTAACTCCTACTTAGCACTTGCTGACTATATGTCAGGTTTTCTCCTAAGAAATTTATGTGTCTAAACTCTCTAAAATCCTCACAAGGATTGTATGCAGCAAATACAGTCGCCATGGAGTGGGTGAGGAAGCGGAGGCGCAGAAAGGTGAAGTCACTTGCACCAGGCTCGCAGCCCGAAGTGAAGCCCAGAAGTGAAGATGGGCTGTCTCACCCCAGACCTGGTGCTGGGTCCCCTGCCACCACTGAATCTGCATTCTAATGAGAGGGCTAGATGACAAATAAACAAATGTGAGAATTTCAGAATTTCAGGGAGTGACAGGTGCAAACTAAGAATTACACCAGGGGGGTGTTGCAAAAAGTAACATGGAGGGGACAGGGGACGTAGTTCAGTGTAGAGCACTTGCCTTGCACGTGGAGGTCCCTAGGTTCAATCCCCAGCACACATGTGCGCACACCCACACCCACACACACACACACACACAAATAATAACAATTCACACAGAAGATCTACAGGAAAGAATTGAACTGAAACCTGAATGATGAGAAGGGGCCAAACACAGGAGAGCTGGGGAAGATGATCCATGCACAGGAAGCCAGGACCAACCCCAGAAGACCCACTTCCCTTGGGATTTCACGTTTAACCTTAAAGATGGGGAAATACCATGGCATCCATGGTGGGTGCCATTTTGTGCGGTGGTTGTGGATCTTCCCTACCCAGGCTTAGGGCAGCTGACTGGACACATGGGAGCCCTGGAGGAGGGTGGTTTGGGCCCTGGACACCTTATCACCAAGCCGGGCAGACTCACGGTTCGTTTGAAGCTGTGGTTCTCGGCGCATTCGGAGTTATCCTGCCAAATATTTGTAGAGTTCGCTAGGGTCTGCCAAGTTCCCCGAGCCAAGCAGTGTCTGTAGGCCCTTCCTGAGCTCTCTGAAAGTAAACAAAGCTCTAGAGGAAAGGTCAGAACACACAGCCCGCTCCCTGAGCACGCTGGAAGGCCCTCACCCTGGCCACAAAGCTGTGGAAAATCCCAGGGAAAAGGAAATTTTTTTCATTTCTCCCTTTGGGGGCTCATTAGCATCCTTACTGTTTATTTGGCATGGAAAGAAAAACATGAAAGCTTCTCGATTTCGCAACAAACCATGATCCACTAATGTCTGCTGTGTTTACCCAAAGTCTCTGAAGTTAGAACAGTTCCCGGTGACTCAGAGATGTGATAACCCTTGTAAGGTACAGCCCAGTTGGGAGATGCTGATTCCAGCTCCTACACTTGCTCAGTGGGACATCTCATCCTGATGCCCAAGAAGAGCAAGTGATGGGCATGAGGCAGACAGACCAGGGGCTGAAACCTGCTGTGTCACCTAATGAGCCCAGTCCTGGGCGCAGTCCTGCAGGTTTCATCAAGAACCGGAGCAATCATGTTGCCACCCTCCATGCTTTGAAGGAGGATTAAATGAGCGTGTGTGCAAATGATAGGAAAATTGCTATTGTGACTTACATATAGGCCCCAGGAGCACCTCCTGAAGTTACTCCTACCTGGTCAGCCAGGGACTACACTTGAAACTGGGAAGAGGAAATTCGTGGGAATTTCCTAGACCAGACCCTGCACATCACAGACCAGCAGTAGCTAGTCCCTAAATCTAATCTTTGAGTACCCACATCGTACATCCACCAGCCCAGGTGACAGATTTGCTAGGGTATCTGAGTGACATGTCAAACAATATGCCCCAAACCAAGTTCTTCATCTTCTTCTCAAAACCTGCTCTCCCTACATATTTTCCCACCTTGCTGGATGGCAGATGCAGCCTACGAGTCCCTCTGGCTCCAGCTCTTAGCATCATCCTTGCCTTCTTTCTGTCTCCCATAGCCTTTACCTGCCCCATTAGCTAATCATCTCTACTTTCAAATATATCCAAGATCTGACCACGGTTTTTCACTTCCTCCCTCCCTCCTAATTGGAACCATCATCTCTGCCCTGGAGAGATATGTCCTCTGACAGTCCTGCCCCTCATATCTACAGCAATCTGTGACCTGGATAAGATATCAGTTGCAGCATGTCCTGCTTCTGCCTGGTAACTTCCGAGGACTTCAGAACATCAGAATCCTTACAAAGCCTTGTAAAATCTCACCCCCAATCTCTCTGTCCTAATTTCTTCTTGCATCTCTTCCCCTTTTGCTTCAGCCACATTTGCCTCCTTCTCTTTTTGAAACAGAATACCCATGCTGTCCGCCAAGGGCTTTGGCACCTGAACACGCTTCCTGCTATTGGCGAAAAGCTTCACCTCCTTTAAGTCTTTACTGAAACATCACCTTTTCATTGAATCCTTCCCCCATGTACAATCACCACTCAGAGTACCCAGTAACTGGGTATTCTGGCTCGCCTCCCACCCCGATGCCCCTTTTCATTCCCCCCTGCTCTATCTTGTATAAAATATATCACATCTGTACTTACTAATAATGCTTATTGATCACTGTCTGTCTCTCTTGCTAAAACATGAGTCCCACAGGAGAGGAATTTTATTTTGTTTTGATCACTAATATAGCCCAAATGTTTTATAAATAATGTAAACACAATAGATGCTTAATAAATATTTGTTGAATGAGTGAACAACAATAATTCCCCTTGACACTTATGTTCTCTGTGCAAGACATAATTCTCTGTGCTGAGGATGCTAAAATGAATCAGACAAACTCAAAGTCTAGCCAGGAGATTGCAAATAAAAAGTGCCATAAACTGTTATAAATTCTGGCAGAGACTGCACAGGTAGAGATGAAGCCTTGGAAAGGCAGAGGGCCACTGCATTGTGGAGAGAAGCTGGAGGAGTTTTCTAGAAGAATGAAAGATTCAAAATGAGAATCAAAGTTGAATTTAGAGGCAGAAAAGTGTGGGCAGAACATTTAAGGAAGCATCTGGGTGGAAGAGTGAGCAAAGGCGCTGGATGCCAACAAGTGGGCAGGTGGAAGAATTTGGAAATTGTTCTCTTGGCTGGAATGTTGGAGGGGGGGCAGAGAATGCTGGACAGGTCCACACAGCCAGTCAGGTCATACATGCCACTTGTAGGTGTGATGGAGCCAGTGTAGCCTGATTGGCATTTTAGAAAGCTTTGTGGAGGGTGGTTGGAAGGGGTCAGATCCAAGGCTGGGGACAAGGAGGCCAGGAAGCAGCACAGAGGAGGCTGCTGAGCCCCGTCAAGGCACCAGCAGTGAAGTATGGGAGGGAGGCGAGCCAGAATACCCAGTTACTGTGGAGACCGTTCCTGAGTTGGAGAATTATTTTCCACTTCTCTCCAGCCCTCAAATTTCTCTACCATCTGATAGCAAGTCTCAACCATTCTGCCTCCAATATTCTTCTCTCCAACTTCTCACCTCTGCCTGAATCCAAACCCTTGTTATCTCTTTTTTTCCAGACCACTGCATATAGCTTCCACATGCACCTCCCTGACTCCCCTCCAGCCCTCAACTTAACAGTCAACATGCTGTCAACATTGTCCTCCTAAACTACAAATCTTTTATGTCCTTCTTATAACTTACCACTTTCTAGGCCTCCACAAAATCATCCTCTACAGAAAAGACTTCAATCCCCACTAGAATACCTGATTTCTTTCACAATCAGTCCCCAGCCTTACTGATCAGTCATAGATGCCAACATATTCATCATGTCACTCTCTACTTTCTCAAATCATAAAGCTCGTCCCTTTACTCTTCTCTCAAAGAATTCTTCTGCCTCCCTTTACATTTGTAGAGGTTCTCCTAAGCCCTTCCATTCTTGTTTTACTTTAGGAACCCACTTGAATTCTAAAGACTAACTGAGTAGGACAGTCACTGCCCATGTTTTTCAAACCACAGAAGCCCAAAAGCCATGTTTTCAAAGGAGCCTTTTAAACTCAACTTCTTAGTAAACTTAGACTTTGGATTCCTGATTTCTCCTGAAGTTAATTGGACCTGTAGTTTTAACTACTGGGGAGGAATAGATGTTGGAGCTGGGAGGTGGTGGTCATTCCATACACCACTGAGGAGTGTGGACATCTGGGGCCTGAAAGACCACAAGGAATCCAAGGGTCTCAATCTTTGACTCAGCTTTAGCTCCCACTTACAAAGTACCTGCTAGGTGGCCAATTCTGTGTGTTCCTTCCAGTTTATTCCTTAAAATAACCTTCACAGTTAGCTAGTCCTCTCTTCACTTTACAGACAAGGAACCCACAGCTAAGACACTTCCAGAATCTTGTCCAAAGTCTCAAGAGTATAACACAGAGGGACTGAGTCTAACTTCAGGGCCCCTGACTCCACATCACCAAGCTCTTCCCACTTCCCCAAGCTCTCCTGGGAACTGTTTGCCTAAACCGTTCGAACCCCTCTGTCCAGCCAGTTCTCTAGTACCTTCTCTCCTAGCCTCCCTGAAAAACTCACATCCTCATGCCTCCTGGGTTGGTTCCAAGTGGATTTAATCAGAGGACAGCTCCATAAAATATGTCACTAACTCTCCCACCCAGAGTTCATCTTTCTCTCCTTCTCTCTCTCTCCTTTCTCTCTCTCTCTCTTTGTGTGTGTGTGTGGGGGGAGTGAGACTGTGCTCCCTAGAGGCCTCAAAATATTGAAATATTTTGGGCTATCTATTGGGCTGAAATTAAATATAAGAAGCTACATCTTATCTTCTCAGAGACTTAGTCTCATCTCATTTTGCCTAGAGCTTCATAACTGTTTATATTAACCAGTTTTAGCTATCCTTGTATCTGTCCATGGTAATAGAATTCTAACCAGCAATTGTTTCCCTCTCCCCTTCCAGAATAAAATGACTAAGACCTTGGGCTTCTCTGGCAGGTTGAGATGGGACATTATCCTGGGTTCCTAAGTTATATTCACTTCCTTTAAACAGGATGGGGGTTAGCTAAGTAGTTAAGTTCTCCATTCAAGTCCCATGGGACTTGAAAACACCAATTCAATGGTACCTCCTTCTAAAGCTGACACATGGGATGGTTTAAGTTCCTTACCCCTATCTAAAAAAACCCAAAAGTTGCATGGGTGTGAGCCTCCCAGTCTTTCTCCAAATACCTCTGCCTCCTCTCCATGATACTGATCTTTCTTAACTTTCAGATTTTGAGGGAGCCAGGTCTAGACTCTGTAATTTACAAAGTCAAGGGACCTACTGTATAAACGGAACTCCCAGGAATAGATAAATTTCAGGACACAAGAGGAGAAGGAAGATCTCGTACCAAAAGCTTAGAAGGACACCTTTGTGGAGGAAGAGGACTTGGGAAAAGCACTTCATTGGAGCCCTTTCTCTACCACCTGGCTAGTCTATCCAGGAGGGACTGGCCTTTAAAGAAATCATCAGAAATTCATAAATAAGGCTTCTTACCTTCATTCCACCAAGGTAGGTATGAAGGGCAGGGAACAGAGACATTTCCAGGAGAAGAATGAGGCCAGCACACATACTTATCAAAGGTTCCATTACAGAATACACCTGTGGAGAGAAGAGGGTCCAGAATGAACATCCATGTTTGAGCACAGGCCCCTCTTACAGAAGCAGAAGGGACCCTGGATCCCAGAGTCCACCTTACTGCCATTGGACGCTGGTTACCCTTTCCGGCACGGGCCTCCTTCTTTCTACAGACACAAAGGATAAGGAATGATGTGGGGAACAAAGTAATACTGAGTGCAGCCCCAAATATTGTGCTTTTATCCACCCAGCTTAAACCTCCAGTCGATGAACGCAATGTCTCCTTCACGCAGATTTTGGTTTATTTTACATAAACTGAGCTCTCACAAAAATTCAGGGTCAGGAGGACACTTGGAGGTCTATCTAGCACCCTATGTTACACAATTAATTAAAAATTGTCAAACCATCCCCAGTTAGATCCCAGAACATACTTACCGTGAAATGTGCAAAATAACAAGCAGTTATAAGGGCATCCGTGGAATCTGGGTTCGTGGTCACACACACACGCACGCACGCACGCACACGCATTATTCAAGTTCAGTCTAAAACAGTTCTGCCCACAGGTTCCTCATGTCGGAAGACTAGGCAGTAAGAGTAGCAGATGGTGCTTATCAAAGAGGGCTACACCCAGATATGTCCCACTCGTGTTATTTTACATTGAGAAGTGGGTCTGTGCTCACTCCCTTTGTGCCTGGGTAGAACTCTTCAGCTGCTTGATCCAACTGAACCTGGAAGAAGTGATGTTGTGTGTCTTCTGAAGCTAGGTCATACAAAGTGATGTGGCCTCTGGTCAGGCTGGCCCTCAGGAAGCCAGCCATCATGCTGTAAGGAAGCCCAGTGCATGTGGACAGGTCATGACGATAGGCCACCAGGTGTCACTTTGTTCAGTTGTAGCTAGCAATGAGCAGTGAAATGCTTGACAAAGGCCACAGGTTTACTCTTGAAGTCTGTTTTAAGCTACTGCCAAGGCAGATAAGCTATGGAAAAACATTAGTATACAAATGTTGAGGGTAAATAAAAGCAAAAGAGATAACGAGACGGGAGAAAACCTCAAGAACAAAGAATCTATGGGACTATCTCTTCACAGGACCCATAAAGGTTGAGACGAACCTAAAAGCTACCGGTGCCAGGTGTCTTCTACTAGTTCAGAAGCGGTATTTAATATCGTTAATATCTCAGGTGCACTGAGATAACTTTTGACTGCTATTAACCCCAATGCCCACATTAACATAGGATTGACTTGTAGATGAAGCCCGCTAAACAGGATGACCACCATGACAGTTCCAGAGAGGACCCACTAAGGTCAAAAACTCCACCACCTGATGAGAAGGAGGAGTTGAAACCTGATTGGCAAAGGCTGCTGAAGGAGGACCCCGATTTTCAAATCAACCATCAAACCGTAATAAATTGGGAGACACCATTGTCTCCTTTGTCTTTCTCTGCCTAGAGACAGCCCACTCTCTCTCGAGAGTGCTCTCTGCTTGAATCTTACTTTGCTTTTACTTTACTTTCACCTCTCTTTCACTTATAATAAAATTCTCTTGCACGACTTTTTGTGTCTGACTTTAAATTTTCTTTCGTCGGAACACAAGAACTGAGGTTTGGAGTTTCAGCTCCCTGCTTTCCTGCGACAACTTGACCATCAACTGAGAGCCAGCATCAGTCAAAGGACATGGGCAGGAGGCTTCAGGTACTCCCATCTCCCAGGTATGAGTCCTGAATCTGAACCCCAGATAACCCGGAGCAGAAGCCAGTCATGCCCACTGCGTCCTCTGCATTCCTGATCCACAAAAACTCCTTGAGAGACAAATGATTATCATTATTTTAAGCTACTAATCCTTGGGGAAATTTGTTACACAGCGACAGATAACTAATACATGTACTTACCAGAAGGTTCCTTGAGTAAGTCTTTCAGACATTTCTCCTTGTACTGAGCCCACTTTTGAGTTGTCTCCTCAAGGAGAGATCCTGTAGCCTGAGCAGACAAAAACATGGTCACCCCAGTTAGCTGCAAGCTCAGACCCGGCCTTGTTATCTCACACCATGATTCTCAAACCTTCCCATTGAAGTGCCCACAACGGTCTGCAGCAACAGACAGAATTTCTTTGGCACCTTATAATTTATCTTAAAATACATATGAATTTCACATTCACAATCTAATCATATCAATTTTGAAAAAAAGAATATTTTTCTTCAAAATCTTTTTTTCTTTTTAAGCGCGAAGGTCAGTGTGAGAGAGAGAGAGGGAATCAATTTTTATTGAGTTTTTCACATGGCGTTTGTTGCTCTGACACACAGTTGTGTACGTGGGTGCTGGGGTTTGAACCCGTGTACTTGGGCATGCTGGGCAAGCACTGTAAATGCCAAGCCGTGGCTCCAGCCCCAAAAATCTTTGTGAGGTCCACCTTTTAAGAGGACATGATACATTTCTCCTAAACTTTTATACCCTCCCGCATAAATGGTTACATGCTCCTAAGACTGTGTAGAATCTAAAGCAAGAGCCATGGCCCCGAGAGGGGCTCAGTAACAAATCTGCACCACCCACGTGCCTACAGGTCCAGGGCCAAAGCCACTCCATAGGCAGATGCTATTCTGTACTGAGGCCTTAGGATGTTTTTTTTTTTTTTTCTCTTTCTGACATAAAACCATTGGACCTTGGAAATACAACCCACACATTTTGGACTTTTCAGATAATTGCTTTGCCTGGCAGCTTCTCTTGTGTACCTGTAACACTTCCTTTGGTTTTAAAAAGGGCTTGTCTCTTCCACCATTCAGTTGACTCCATCTTTTCAGAGCCGGAATTGTGTACTTGGGCCTTGTGTGAAAGAGAAATTGAATGGATACAAAGATAGGCGTGTCTCCGGCCCTAAAAAGCACTTACAATCTGCTAAGGTTGAAGCCATTAGATAATGGGCTGGCATACAATGTCCCGGACATCCTACCCCATGTTCCTAGGCTCCTTCCCTGCAGGGCTCTATCCTTGGCTCTGGGCTTTTGTCTCCTCTCACAAGGGGGCAACAGGTTCAAATGCTTTCTTGATAACCAAAAAGGTCTAGGTAGGACCTGTGCAACAGTAGGGATTGGAGGAACCTGGGGAGACGCTCTACCTAAACGTATTTAAATTTAATTATAGGCTGGCGGGTACAATCAGCCCTTGTACCCAAAATAAACCCCATCTGTGAGCCCAACAGGTGGCCTGTTTTTGCTTCCTGAGTATTCAGCCCAATCTACCCTCTCCCTCCTCTCTCCGGCATGGCTCCCAACACCACAGCATCCGTGATGGGACCTTGGCGTCTTTTCCAGAGAATCACACAGCCAACTTTCTGAAGAAGAGCTCATTTGTCATCGTTAGATCAGAGCTCCCCAAATTTCTCAGTTCAGGGTTCCCTCTACTGTCTCAGGAATTTTTCCAAGGTGCTCCTAGACCAGAAGACAAATCTAATAACTAACTCCATTTTGCTGAGTAGATAAGGTCCAAACAGGTGATAAGTATTTATTTCTTAACATCTTAGTGCCTGTTGGCATTGTACCACTTCTCAAACGTTAGAATCAGTTTGGAAATCACTATCTTGTCATCATGTCATCAAAAAGACAGATGTGGGATCTAATGTCAAAGCCATGAACACCTTCCTAATAGTGAGACAGTTTTAGGAGAGACAGTAGAATGGCTAGGTAGTCAGGACAAAGGGCCCGTCTAAGAGCTAGCAGGTAGAGAGAGATTGACAGGGCATGCTCAGGGCCTTCATATGCAAATGACCATGAGGCTCACCTGTGGGAGCAACTCCATTGTCCCTGAGTTGGGTAAAACTAAGAAATGGAGGTGGACACAGATGGGAACTTGGAAAGAATTGCTACTTGTTTTGCATAGATTTTAACCAATGACTTTGGTACTAAGTTTCAATGATTGCATATGTTTCAACCAATGATGTAGATGCATTTCTCAATGCTTGCTTTGCATGGATATTAATTATGCTCATACCCCAAATCTATATAACCCCTGGCCTGACCTCCATTAGACAGCGTTCTCCTTCCAGGTGCCCCTCCGCCTTTCGGAGTCTCTGCTCTCCTTCCTAAATAAATCCTGCTCCTTTTACTCCTCCATCCGTGGTTGTTCATGGATGTCATTCTTCAAATTCATGAGACAAGAACCCAGAAGATTGGCGCCGAATTCCCAGGGTGAATTTCCACCACACCAAGAGATACAACACCCAGCTTTTAGCTGGAGAATTGCTAACACTATTTCAGCCTCAGACACCTGCAGCCAGCCCAAATTCCCAGTTTTAATTGGGAATAGCTGCAAACACTAGGAGCGGGCTATTTTGGCTGCTGGAATCTGTAGTTGGCCCAGACTCCATTCGCCAGTGGGAGCAGAGAATCCAGCCTCATCTCAAAAACCCCAGTAGTTTCAGAATGTCTGACATGATGAGATAGAAAAGATGAGGCAGTCAGGGTAGGTAGAGTGTTTGAGTCAGTCTAGAGGAAACCGTTTTCTCCTCTTTCCTTTGATATTCCCTTGATACGTCCATAAGGCCCAGATGCAAACACTCCCTGCTGCTAGGGGAGGAATACATTCTATCCTTTGGTGCCTAGGGCATGCCCTGTGCCTATGACCTAGGTGCAGGGGCAGGGAAACAGTGACCAACTGAAGGGAAAGCGACATATATAACGGATGAACTCAACCCCACCGTGAGCTCTTGGCTCCCTTCCCACCTGAGGGAAGTCTGCCCTGTTATCTCTCTTCTTAAATAAACTCTGTTTGCTTCACTTGCCTCGGTGTCCCTCAGTATCATTCTTGGACTCCGAGAGGACACGAACCCAACATCCACATCACCGGTGTCAGGGACAGATATAACTGCTTTCCTTAAGAAACTAAAACATCTTAATACCCCTACAAGTTCCCAGTGGTGCCCTGAGGCACCAGTTTGGGAACCCTGGGATTAGCCAGTGAGTGGTAACCATGATGATTCAGTAATTGGCATGTATCCATCAATTTCAGTTTGCAATGAGCTTTGAATCTTCACTAATAATCATGCTCCTTCTCTTTCTCTCTCTCCTTCTGCGTTATGGCCCAAGAGGTGACAAGTGAGTTTATTAACATATTATTTAAAGAAATAAACATCTTAAGTGTATCATAACTGACTCAAATTATTTTTTGACAAATTCAGCAGATGTGTTCATAATCAAATAATAAGTTTCCGGAATTCACAAAGTCATCAAAATGAGACCCTTCCCAGCACAAAGCACTATTGATGACCTCAGAGACCTCACTGAGTCCTGCTTAAGGAAGAGGCAATAAAAATCAGTCCCTGTACTAACATTCCCCTGTCCTCCTTTGCGAGTACTAACGGCCACGGTCAAAAGCAGAAATAAAAACTAAAGCTAAAAATTACTGATCTTGGTCAGCAAGGGAAGCTGGAGAGACTCAGGCTGTCTTCCCAGGTACTTGTTCTAAATACATCCAAAAGAAGGGAGGCACTGTCAAGTTCAATCACAGCAAAGAAATGAAAAAGGAGACATATGGGTGGATTTTTTTCTCATTGGAAAAGTCCAGCTTGACTTTGATGTCTCTTTCCCTTGCATAGGTGACGAGCATCGATGACTCTCTTAGCTGAGAGGGTATTAAAATAAAGGGAGAAAGGTACTGGAGTGGTGGCTCAGCAGTTACGGCACTTTCCTGGCATGCACAAGTACACAAGTTCAAACCCCAGCACCACGTGCACAGCAAAGTGTCAGAGCAATGGAAGCCACATGAAAAACTAAATAAAATTGACTATCTTTTTCTCTCTCCCTGTCTCTCTCTCTTAAAAAAGATAAAGGGAGAAAAAAAAACCCTTCCTATTGACTCTTTAAATAAATCTATTTTTCTTCGTAAGAGAAAGAACACACTTCACTGTAGATAAAGTAGAAATCCCAGATAACACAGGCAGAATCAGAATCTCATCACCCAGAAATTACCACCGACTTCATACCCTTCTCTGCACATGTACAAAATTTACTTTCTTCTTCTTTACTATTTTATTATAACGAGAAAAAGGAAATCATATTGTCTTGTGGTGTTTTATTTTTCACTTAGAAGACTTATTATGAATAGATCTCCATTTCAAGAAACACATAATAACTAAAATACCCTTTAAGAGTTACATATTATTCAAAGGATGAATGTGATATAATTTAAGTTTTAAATCCTTCAGCACTAATCATTTATTTTCAGATGTTTGCTAATATAAAGGATGCTGTGATGAACGTCCTCATAACTAAACATTGGACAGTGCATTTTTATTTTCTTAGAGCTTCTTTGAATTGGAATTTCTGGGTCATAAAGTACACACATTTTTAAAGATTTTTGGTAACGTACTGTCAAGCTGTTTATCCTCACCCCAAAGTGTTTTTTTTTATTATTATTTAAAATTCTGCTCCCTTTCACACCTTCTATTGGCAATGTGTAAAATCCACTTCTCCAAGAGTCTTCAATAGTTTTTGTTATTTGATGTCAAAACAATTGCTAAACAACGTAAATTAGCAAGTGTGTGTGTGTGTGTGTGTGTGTGTGGCTAGTACTATTTCCTTGCTTGTATTTAGAAACTAAACTATCCCTGAGAATTTCTCATTAACTGAGTTTTATGAAGACTTCCTGCCAACAAAGAGCCCATGATCATTTATATTCCAGGCAGGGAAAGCATCTATGAGCAAACTCCATCATGAACTAACGTCTCCACGAAGCATTGTAAAATAAACATCTGGAGAAAGAGTACGAGGTTGGAGATGCAGGACTAAGAGGAGGCTCCTCGGAATCACAGACACACACTGCAGGACAGACAGGGTCAGGAGCTGTGTGCACACAGGCCAGGCGTTGGGGGGCGAGGGGACCCCACCAGCAGGCACATTATTGGTTATAGAAACACCAGAGCGGAAGGGTCAAGGTGCGGCAGCTTCATCAGCATCATCAGCCAGCTTGAAGCACTGCTGATCGTGTGGTGCTTGGAAGGTGAACCATACTAGAGAATTAGCTGGACTCGTTCATTGTTCATATGCAATATTCTGAGAATGGGAAGAAGGTCCAGAATTCAGTATCAACTCTCCCAACTATGGACCCACTGCTAACAGTGGAAGTCCTGGAGCCAGAGGGAGACAGGGTCCCCTGTCCCTCAAGGATGTTCTTCTGGTCACTCGGTGGTGGTCTAGGCCATGGCAAGAGTCCCATGGACCCAGAGGCTGGGCTCACATTTAAAAGCCCGGAGAGCTGAAGGGAGCCTGGGGAGATTCTGGATGCAGAGAACTTGATAGGAGCTTTCTGCCTTTCCAGCTCCCAGGCAGCACCAAAGCAAAGCTGAGGAAAAGAACCTGAGATCCAGCCCCACAGCTGTTCCCCTGAGGGCTGAGGGGAGACCTCACACTCTGAGGCTGCAAACGGGGCTAACTCTGCGCAAGGAGCGCAGGAGAAAGAGGAGAACCCACTTCCTGGGCTACTTTCTTACTATGGAACTGGGCAGTTTTCCCCATCATAATCCTGTATAAAAATGGGGCATTGGAAAGGGCAAGGGCAAAGGTCTGATCTCCTTGGATAAGAATAAGTCAAGCGACCAGAAAACCCAACTTCAAAGGACAATTAGATCCTGCCATGGATCTACATTTACTGACAGGAAAATGTCACTTACCTTCCCTAGACTCAGTTTCCCATCTTTAAAGTGGGATTAACAAGAGCCCCTCCCTGCCAGGGTTGCTGAGAACAGGAAGTGAGATAAGGTTGAGCGCCTGTCACCCAACCTAAAGCCAACTAGGTATTTGCATATTTATATTATTAATGTTTTGTTATGAAAACAGATTACAAAATAATACTTACAGGAGGATCCTGCTTATTGCTTTAAATTGTCTGTAAATGAATGGCAGGAAAATGTCCAATAAGCTAAGCTCCCGAATATGAACAAGGTGATCTTTGGCTGGTGGAGCTGCAGAGATGTGGAGTTTGCACTTCTTTAGATAGTTCAGATCCTTTTTTTTTTCAGTGTTGAACATTCTACATTTTTATAATAAGTAGAAAGAAAGCAAGGAAGGAAGGGGCGAGGGGAAAGAAAGGAGAAGAAAGGAATAGAAAACTATTTGATGGAAACTCTGAGAAACGCGAATGGCATAAAGGAGGACCCAGGCAGCAGTTCGAGAGGCAGAGTTTACACACACGGGGAAAGGCTCATAATGTTATACAAAGGGGGAACCAGGATACAAAGTATTTTATGCTTCATCATTTCAGCTCTATAAAACATGGCATGGAAAAAATTAAAGGAAAACATGCCAAAATATGAGCAGTGATTACCTCTGCATGCTAGGGTTGTGGTTGATCATTATTTTCCTAATACTGTTTTCTCTTCTCCAAATTGCCTTCAAGGGGCCTAAATTACAAAATATGCACAACCGATAATATTAATAAAGAGTAAAGAACTGCTCTTACTTGCTTCATGGAAACCAGCAGCGCCAGGGTGAGGAAGGGCCTCCCAGGGGCCCAGAGCCAATGCTTCCCACGGGAAAGGAGAGAGTCGGTGCCCCGTGCAGCGGGGATGCCCGTGGGCAGCACCTGGACCCCAGGCAGGGGCCCCTGGCTGCTTCTCGCCGGTCCTGCCCGGCTCACGTGGGGCCTCATCCTCCTGGCACGCTTTCACAAGTGTGGACGCATCCCTCCAAGAGTCCAAGATGCACCACAGGCAGCCTCCTCCTGCATTCCTCCTGGTCCGGAGAGGGAGTGTTTGCACAGATCCCCTGCACGCCTCGGAGAGCCTCTGAACGCTCCAGAGCGATCTACTGAATCTCCAAGTTTCTCATCCCCCTCCAGCCCCCCCAAAGGCAGGGAGAGTTTTCCCAGACCTTCCCCAAGTCGGCTGCGCTCTGGGGGACTTGCTCAGCAGGCCCAGAAGAAACAGAGAGGGCTCCACCCGAGGCTTCTGCTCTCTACACAGGGCCCCCGGGGGACACCAGCCCGGGTTCAAGTGGCCAAGGAGCAGCTGGTGGGACAGGGTGTCCTCCAGCCACTTGGGAGGCAGCCTCTGAGTAAGTGGAGGGAGTCCTGCTGTCTAAGGCATTAAGAACCACAGAGGCAGGGCCACCTCTGGCTCCTGATTATGCCAGAACGTGAGCCACAGTTGCCCAGCCCAAATCACAGCATCTTCTGACCCAGGACCTGAAGTAAAAAAAAAAAACGAATCAACGACTCAGGTTGTCTACACAATAGTAAAACATCACGTGGAAAAATCCAACCTGCACTCCTCTTGAATGCCCACTTGGTCCAAACACAACACTGTGTTCTGAACACAGCCACTCAGCCCACCAGACAGATCCTTTTATGGAATTCATGCTCATTATTTACTAACCAGCATACTTGCACCTTCTCACCCCAATTCACAACTGCAGAGTTTCTTTGTCCACCATCCTACTTCATTCATCCTCACAAGAACCACCCGGAAGTATGTGGTTCAGAGAGGTTAGGGTGCTTGCCCAAAGCCACACAGGAAGTAAAAGGCAGAACCGGGATAGTCAGGTGTTCCCACCAGACAACCACTTGGGAAGGTACCATTTCCCACCCTGCCTTCTCAGGACAATCCCCTATTCCCTAGCAGGCTCATCACTGTGCCTCTAAAAGCATTTACTTGACCCTTTTTTCCCTACCTCTCCCTGATCAGCTCTCCGCATCTCCTTCCAACTTTCCCCAGCCTCCTAAACTGGAGGACCAGGTGGAGATGTGCAGACGGGGTGAAATGTCAGGTCTGCCTGCCTGCCTCCTTTCCACCCTTCCATCCTCCCTTCCTTTCCTTCTTTTCCTTTTAAGTCAAACCATCTTGGCTACCCTACTGATGGAGTGAACTCTGAAAGCTGAGGAGAGAGAGAGAAAAAAAGATGAACACTACTTAAAAGAAATCTTCAAAACTCCATGCCTCTTCAGTACAATGGAGGGCAGGATGAAGCAACAAGGGGGCAGGAAAGTCCCAAGGATGGGCTCTGCTGCCTTGGCTATAGTAACTGCATAGGAAGGAAGACCCCCCAGACACCTGCTGATAGTGTCTGCTTTGTACGAAACACCTCTCCTCTCTTTGAACCTTCTCTCAAAAACGTTCTTTTTCGTTTTCATTTTTTAATTTGTTCGACATAGTCTCACACATCGGAGGGAATCATTGTCACTCATGCACACATGCATAGTGACGGAGTAAGATAGTAATTTAAGACCAATCCTAGTCCAGGATCTCACCCCCTACTTCATCCATTCCCTGATCTCACGTCTCCTCTGGAATACCCCCTCCTATAATTGGAAATGAACAGATCCACGGATATTAATTTTTGAAATTCCGAGTTTCTCTGCCTGCCTGTGTATAGTTAGGCTTCTCAGCCAAACTATCATGTGTGGGATCCACTCATGATTTCCTCCTTCCATTGATGGATGCCATCTAGCGACCAAACGTGGTATAGCGTCTCCCCGTGAGAGGGCAGCATCAGGGTGCAAAGTCTCACCGGGTTTACAAGAGCACTGAGCACCGTTGGTTCCTGGGCTCTGCAGCAGGAAAGAGCTGACCCGGTGGCAGTAACCCACATGTCTTCACCTTTTTTCAGGCAGGCAGATTCGTGGTTGTATCCAGGGGTCTTCAGGAGCTAACAAGTAATCAAGAACTTGTGTGTCTGAGATGCCATACAGAATCTTCTGCCCCCTCCATTCTTTCTGATCTCAGGTTTATGACCATTCTTGTATAGCTTTTTACTTTTCCTGGAGTTCGTAATTGCCTTTTGTTTCCCTGTCCTCGTAGAATTCATTTTTTCATTACTGAGGCTTAGGTAAAAGGCAAGAACGAAAACTCTGAGATGTCCATATCTCTCTCCAGTCCCACCCCAGAGGTGGTCACTCACCTCTCACAACTGCATGGAAGAGTTCCTGAGGATCTTCAGCATCACTGCTCCCACCAGTGACCCCTTTGGTGAGAACATTAGTGGTGGTCTGAGGGCTCTGTCTGTCACCCTTTGGGGCCCCAGGATGGTGAATTCTGCACCCAAGTGGAGTCCATGCCAGTCCCCTGCATCTTGCACACACCGAGATCCTGAGGCAGCTGCCTGTACCTTGCATCTCTTAAGAGTCCCTGCAACAAGCAGCTGTCCTCTATATTCTCTCTATATATAGGGCTAGGTAAGAAACAGGCCTATGGAGTGCTCAGGATTTCCTGTTCTGGAATCCCACACTGAGGGGCCTGCTCAAAGCAAAGGGTGAGAGTGTATCAGACTCACCCAGACACCAGTCCAAACGACCCCTGCTTTCAATCAAAACCAGTGCTCTCAGTCAGGCACAATGGCACACACCTGTAATCCTAGCCGCTTGGGAGGCTGAGACAGGAGGATCACAAGTTTGAGGCCAGCCTGGGCAACTTAGTCTCAAACTAAAATTTAAAAAAGGACTGATGATGGAACCCAGTGGTGGAGTGCCTGCCTAGCCTGTGCCCTGGGTTCAATCCACAGCACCACAAAAGAAACCAACAACAAAAAAAGTGCTTTCCACAATAACAAAACAGTGGAAGGAACCCAAGTGTCCATCGACAGATAAATGGATACACAAAAATGTGATGTAATAAACAGAATGGAATATTATTCTGCCAACATTTTTTCTAGCACTGGATATAACATGATGAACCTTGAAGACATTATGTACTATGCCACTTTGAAATAAGCTGGACACGAAAGAACAAGTGCTGTGTGACTCTCCTTCAATGAGATCCCTAAAGTAGCCAGATTCACAGAGACAGAGAGGAGAGGGGTGGGTGCCAGAGGAAGCGGAAGTCCTTTAATGGGTGCAGCATTTCAGTTTTGCAAGAAAAAAGACAGTTCTGCTGGCAGATGGTGGTGATGATTAACCCAATAGCGTCAGCATGTTCGATGCCACTGAACTGAACATTCAAAATGGTCAAGATGGCAAATTTTATGTTATGTGTTTTTTACCACCAAAATTTCTGTTGTTGTTGTTGGTACTGAGGGTTGAACTCAGAGGCACCTTACCACCGAGCCACACCCCCAGGCCTTTTCGTTTATTTATTTATTTTATTTTGAGACAGGGCTTGGCTCAGTTGCTGAGGCTGACTTTGAGCTTGAGAAACTCCTGCCTCAGTCTCCCCAGATGCTGGGATTATAGGTGTGCACCACTGCACCTGACTACCTCAAATTTGAAAAAAGCTAAAGCGATGCCCTCCTGCACTTCTCCACGCCGGGGAGGACCCAAAGGGCCAGCGCTGTGTCCCAGCTCTGAGTCCGTTTGCATGTACGGTCTTCGGCTCCAGGGCTCACATAGAGGTGGAGTACACTCAGATTTCCCCGGGGACGTGAGGAGGCTGTCAGGACGCCAGATGGCAGGGCTGAGGAGTGGGGACCGTGACAGCTCAGCCTGCAACTGAGCACCTCCTTCAGTCATGGACAGGGCCAGGCGGCAGTACGCGCTGACCCTCCTCGCCATCTGCCTGGCCCTCGCCTTCTCCCTCACTGCCGTGGGCAGCAGCCACTGGTGTGAAGGGACACGGAAGGTTACAAAGTCACTGTGTCAGGACCCGCTGAGAGGGATCAACTGCATTCACTTCAGAGAGGCCAACAGCAGCGGTGGTGGGAAGGACGGCGGGAGCCAGGCGGTCCAGTACATCTGGGAGATAGGGGACGACAAATTCATGCAGCTCAGGCTGCACGTGGGGCTCTGGCTGTCCTGCGAGGAGAACCTCGATGGCCCAGGTGAGTTCAGTCCGCAGGTTCTTCAGGGTGCCGGGGCAGAGTGGTGGCCGGAAGCAGAGACTCTGCAGCCAGGCCGCCTGGGTTTGAACCCTGGCTCTGGCACGGACTGTGCATCCTTAGCCAATCACCTCTGACCCTCAGGCTTCTCGTCGATAGCGTGGGGGTGATGGCAGTGCTCATCCAGAGTGATTGAAAAGATGAAATGACCAGTTTCAAGTAATGTTCTGGCAACAGTGCCTGACGTGTTAAGTGATCACTAAACATTAGCTTTCACCATTCGTCATTGTCACCCAGGCTCTGCAGAATCAAAGGCGACCCTACCCGACTCTAAGCTACATCTCTGATATTTCTCCTGCACTTTTAAGGGGTCTCGGAACAGAACCTTCTCTTCAAAAACAAATGTACACAGTCAGGGGCGGGGGTGCGTGCCTGTAATCCCAGTGACTTCAGAGACCGAGGCAGGGGGATCACGACTTTGAAGCCAGACTCAGCAGCTGAGCAAGAACCTCAGCAACTTTAGTGACACCGTGTCTGAAAATAAAAAATAAAAAGAACGAGGATATATAGATCAGTGGTAAAGCACCCCCTGGGGTTCAATCCCTAGCACCCAAAACAATTTTTCTAATATTTAATTTAATTTAACTAAATTTAATTTTACCATCATTGGAGCATCTCCCACTTCCACCAAAGAATGACCCTTAACAAGTTAGACCCTTACCATCTTAAGTCTTGAACTTGTTCTCCCAATCATAAGACAGAGTCTTTAAGGTTTTTTGAAAGTCCTTTTTATTTTGTGAAAGTCCTCTCGTTTCTTGCTGATTTTTTCTTTTTTTTTTTTTAATCCTGTAACTATTTCTTAGTCTTAGGAGGAGTCCCTTGCTGGGGTTTTTTGAAAGTCCTGTAAATATTTTTCAGCCTTAACTTCTCGATGTAATATGACAGCTTCAGTAGAAGCAGAAGCAGTTATACCAGTAAGGATGGCCGCTCTGGTGGCAAGCCAACAAATGAAATGCTTGCTGTGATGCTCTAAATGCTATACTCGCTCTGGTAGGAAAGCAACAGAAGCAGGCTCTCGCCAAGGCTCAGTGAGATTTACAGGTGTCCATTCTGCACCTGGTCTTTTCTACTTTTTTAAACAGAGAGGGACAGTGAGAGAGACAGAGAAAGAGAGAAACAACTTTATTGAGTTTTTCGCATGGCCTTAGTTGCTCCAACACTTAGTTGTGTATGTGGTGCTGGGGTTTGAACCCGGGTCCTCGAGCTTGCCAGGCAAGCGCCGAAACCGCTGAGCCACCACTCCAGCCCCACAGCTGGTCTTTTTTAAGATCATAATGCCAATGTCTAGTCCAGATTGTCCCATTGGAGCTCACAATTTAAACAAGAAACATTAAAAAGCATTACATTGACATCATCATGAACATTTAGTTGAACTTAAGGATTAAGAATACAAGCAGTGAAACACATCCTTTTACACTACCAGGTCTCACTGAAGTTCTTTTTTTTTTTTTTAGTCCTATATATATTTTTCGGTCTTCATGCAACAGCTGTAGTAGAAACATCCACTATCACCAACTCCTTCTGAAAAGCTCCCATAACCCAGTCATTTCACCTCTGAGCCTTCCTGCATTGTCTTACATGAGGTTTTGGGAGACGCCGTCCATCCAAACCATAACAATGCATTTCTTGATGTCAGGGCAGAAAAGAAATAAACAAGTGTCTCAGTGCCTCTTGCTAAAGATTACCCCACAGAGGGCTGTGGCTGTCACTCAGCAGTAGAGTGCTTGCCTGGCATGCACGAGGCCCTCGGTTCAATCCCCAACACCGGGAGGGAAAAAATAGATCATATCACAGAGATGCCTTTTGAGAGACTCTTCGTAAAAAATAAATAAACAAACATAGGTTTTTTTTTAATTTTATTGAGGAGTTGTTATATAATCATAAATGCATATATAGCAATAATATGATATGATCCTGATCCTAATCCAGAATCACCCCCACATCACCCGCACCCCAGCCTCTTAACTCTTCTGCTTCTGCCCTATAACAGATATAAACGTCTGTATATACGTATATGTGTGTGTGTGTGTGTATATATATATATATATGCATTTTTCAGAATTAAATGATTGCATAAGTATAATTTGGCTTCTTGCAGGAAAACATAGGTTTTGATAGACAAATTGAAAAAGATTGCAATATAGTTAGCATACCAACATTTCCGAGAAGTCCCACAATCAAGCAACCTGTTTAATATGACATATCCCAGTGTTTTCCAATATATATATGATCTTTATTTTATATATATTTATATGTATATACATATATGTATCTATATATGGATAGATTAATTTACCTTTGGCAAACAACTTGTTTAATATGACATATCCCAGTGTTTTCATATATATATATATATATATATATATATATGATCTTTATTTTATATATATTTATATGTATATACATATATGTAATACATGGATAGATTAATTCATCTTTGGCAAGAATGGTGGAGCACACTTTGAAACACACTGGCCGATGACCACAGAGACGTTTTACAAATGGAAAAACTGAGTTCTAGAGATACAAGTGCCCCATTGAAGACCCCACAACTGGTTACCACAGAGCTGGATAGGAAACTCAAATGCCTTAACTCTTCAACCTGACTTTTCCTGACCCTGCCCTCGCACCATTCACAAAACTCAACTGGAGGGCAGCAACTCTAATCAGTCTCAGAGAAGAGTTTTGTGCCCATCAATCTAAAAATCCTTTGCTCACATTTGAGCTAATTCTCATTATACATAGATCATCAAGGTCTCCAAATATTGTCATCACTTTATCAAGAAGGAAGAAAGACATCTTCCCCAGAACACCTTTTACACCATCCCCCAAAGAAATATTATTACCTCCAGGTTTTCCCAAAAGCAAAAAGTTTAGAATTCAATTTTTACTTAATAGAAATAAATGAATACCAGGCATATTATAGGATAAGTAAAGAGCTAAATATTAGAAGTTACAAACTCAAATGTTTTTCTATAGGAGGAAATGACAAAAATGGGTCAAACAATTGGAATTGTGACCTTGAAATTGCCTGCCACTGGCTCTTATGAGGCCAATATGGTCAGATCCTCTGAATTTCCAAAGGAGATAAGATATTTGGATTTTTTTTTTTTTTTTTGGTAAAATGTCCTGATTTTAAAATCTCTTTAGATCATCCCATGAACCCAACAAAGTATGTTTGTAACAGTGTAGCCTGGGGTCCCCAGTTGGAAAATGCAGTATTCAAACTCCTGCTATTTTGTTTAGTTTTCCATAGGTCTGGGAGATTTGGGGTGCAAGGAAAAAGGGTTAGGACTGGAGGTGAACGGGAAGGAGCCCAAATAGTGTTTTGGAGAGAGACAGAAAGGGCCAGGTGAGCTCAGAGGAGCTGGCACTCCAGCCTGAGAAGGAGGCTTTTTATCCCTGAACAAATCCAGGGTGTCCCTGTATCCCTGGCTCTTCTGTCCCATAGGCCCGAACTCAGTGTTTTGCTTCCAAAACAGCTCCACCTGTGTAAGAGTTGACCCTCCCAGGAAGCCCTTACCTGGAGCTACCCAGAGCACTATTTCAGGGCTTACTCTGCACAAGCACCTCCAGTAATTCCACCCTTTCTCACCCAGGCCTTTAAAGGGAGAACATATCCTTGTTCCCACATTCTTTTTTTTTTTTTTTTTTTTTAAGAAAGAGTGGGGGCTGGAGCAGTGGTTCAGTGGTTACAGCGCTTGCCTGGCAGGAGCAAGAACACGGCTTCAAACTCTAGCACCATGTAACCAACCAAGTGTCTGAGCAATGAACGTCACATGCAAAACTAAATAAAATTGATTCTCTCTCTCTCTCTCTTTAAAAAGAGAGAGAGATCGAGAAGGAGAGAGGGAGGAAATCAATTTTATTTATTTTTTCATCCTGCCTTTGTTTCTCCAACACTTAGTTGTGTGTGTGGTGCTGGGGTTTGAACCTGGGTCCTTGCACATGCCAGGCAAGCACTCCCAACTGCTGAACCACCACTCCAGTCCCCATTTCACATTCTAAAGTAAAGATTTGAGGGGCTGGAGCGGTGGCTCAGCAGTTACTGCGCTTGTTCCGCATGTGCGAGTACACGGGTTCAAACCCCAGGACCACGTACACAACTGAGTGTCACAGCAACGAAGGCCATGTGAAAAACTAAATTAAAAAAAAAAATTTGATTCCCTCTCTCTCTCTCTCACTGTCCCTCTCTCTTTAAAGAAAGAAAGAAAGGTCAAGGCAACACTTAGATGATCTCTTCCTTAGGTAAGTTCGTAAGAAAATATGTTGCTATCAGATTCTACGCTGGAGAGGGGGTCCTGGGCACCCAGGCTGGCAGTGGGGTGCAAGTTGCCTGGCAATGGCAGAGTCAAGCACCGAGGATTGGGAACCACCTCCCAGGGCTGGCTTGCTGTGCTATTTGGCCACCAAGCACTGCCAAGCTATGTAACATTCGTCTCTCTGGCTTCATGGGATTTATAAAGATTTTTCCTTTTAATCCTGTTGGCTTTAATCAAAAGGAACTCCATTTCTGAGGATTCAAGTTAATCAAGGGCTCACCCTGGTCTGACTCTTTGGGCCCAATCTAAACTCACCCTTCTAAGCTACTGTGATTTCCCTTAATCTGCGTAGCTTGCCCGCTCTGCACTCTGCCCCTGGCATTGCTCCTGGTCCCTCTTTCACTCCTGTTGGAAAAAAGCAGCTGTCCTCAGAAGGCAAGAGAGACCCTTATTCCTTACTACAGTCCAGGCATGGCTTGAGTGTGTCCCTCAAAGACTAGAAGCCTCGTGTGCCAGTGCCCCTCGCGGTGGTGCTCAGGCAGTTGAATCTTTAAGTGATGGGTCCCCCGTGAAGGGTGATTAGGTCAGGGGGGAAGCCACATTTGAAGAAATTAAGTGCAGTTCCTGTGGGACCCTGGTTAGTTCCTAGGAGAGCAGGTTGTTATAAAAAGAACAAACCTTGCCCCGAATCCTCGATGCTTCCTATCTTGCCTCGTGCCTACTCTCTCCCACCATGATGCGGTCTACCATGTTGTGATGTAGCCAGAAAGCTCTCCCTGGAGCTGAGCAGAAACAGGCTCTACGCGCTGGAACCCCCAGAATTGCAAGCTAAATAAACCTCTTCTCTTTATAATATTCCCAGTCTTAGATATTTTGTTATAGCAACCACAAACAGACTGGTACATTCCTGCACACTTTAAGTAGAGAGATAGCAAGTAATGGTGTGGAAAAATGTCTCAGGGAGAAAAATCCCAGTTTTCAATTCCTGGCTCTATCAACCTCTTTAGAGAAAGCTGTAAAATAGTGATACTTCTACTTACCTTTGTCAATAAGAAAACACACAAAAGTGTATAAGTGATTTATAAAAATACTTTCCCAAATTTCTGGAGAACTTTTATTATGCCAATTTTACAGATGAAGAAAGCAAGGATTAGAGAGGTCAGGAAACTTCCTATGATTCCTGACTGTGATAGAACCAGGCATAGAAGTAGGCTTGTTAGATTTAAATGCCACATATTAATCCGTAGTCCATACGCTGTTCTAGCTGCTGGCCACACTCATGGGGCTGGGGTAAGGATCTGGGGCAGCGACATGAAAAGAGAGTGCTATATCAACCCCCCAGAGATCTGCCAGAGAGCAAGGTGTGAGAGTGGGATTTCCCCAGTGCTAGTAGCACTGATGGGACTCAGAGGACTTTTTGCCACTGTGATCATGACATCTTGGTGGCTGCTGCCAATGTCAGAGAGTGAACAAGGAAAAGTATCCAATTGCATTAACCCAAAGGTCAATTAATTAAAACAGTAGAGGCCACAGTGGCTGCCGATGAACAGTTACCTGGTTCGGTTGCCTGCAGCCCCAGGTGGTGTAAATACCCTCCTTTAGCCACCTGGGTTCACCTCAATCCCTGGCTACACATTCAAGTCAAAAAGCATTCCAGTAGAAAGATTCAACCACATGGTTCTATCATGAACCCTGCTTGTGTTTCTCTTTTTCCTGTAGCTCAGTATGGAGAAGTGCCAAAGTGGGAAGGAATGAGGCCCAAGGGCACTTGGGGTTCAATCGGGATGAATATGACCTTTACACACATAGCAGCTCAAGTCGCTCTGGAAAGCAGTGTAGAGAATCCTCAAAAAATTAGGGTTCGATCCACTATAGGACCCAGCTATCCCTCTTCTGGGTATTTTCCCAGAGGAGTTAGAATCAGCACATTACAGCGACACAGCAAAATCTATGTTCACAGCAGCTCAGTTTACAATAGCTAAATTATGGAACCAACCCAGATGCCCCTCACTGGAGGAATGGATCCAAAAACTCTGGTACATATATACCATGGAGTTCCACTCAGCTATTAGAAACAATGATATTGCATCCAAGGAAGGTAAATGGATGGCATTGGAAGAAATCATGCTGAGCAAAGTTGGCCAAACTCAGAGAGTTAAGGGCGGAATGATTTCCCTCATTTGTGGAGGCTGGACCTAAACCCAGGCTTGGGAATAAAGTAGACAAACTCATGTATTAGATCCATAGAACAAAAATGCAAAATGTTAATATTTATGAGATACAGTTGCAAGATACTTCATAAGATATTTGAACAAGCTATGCACGCCTGTACAAAAACGTAAATGTTTAATGCTATAGTCAAATATATCGAAGAATAACAAGGGATGATAGGAAGGGAAGTGAAGAGGAAATGTTGGAACTGAGATAAAGCAAGGTACATTGCAAGCATTTACAAGTATGTCACTGTATATATTATAGTCATATATATATATCAAATATTCTTCATAGGTATAAGAATTATGTAACTGTACTTGGGTTTTTTAGGAAAAATATAGGACCCAGAAGAAAGGCAAGGGATCAAGCGATAGGAGAAGCGAGGCAGAGGGGCGTTGGGGAGTGAATATATTGAACAAATTGTATTGCTGAACGGTGTGCATCTAGGAATAGGTGATAATAAATCCCATCATTATGTAAAACTATAATGCACTAATAAAAATAAGTTTAAAAAACATGCTTCAGCTAAAAGAGAGGGAGGTGTTATGGTGTGTGCTCTAGGTATTCTCAGAACCCATCACCACTTGTTCATGAGCTCAGGTACCTTTCTTACTGTTCCCTGGGCTGCATGAAATCAAGGATGTAGCTCAGCAGCACTGAGCCTCTCTCTGCACACCTGGGGCTGATACTGATATTACCTCTACCTGTGCTGTCCCGTGCAGACCAGAATTTGTTTTTCTCTCTGGATTTGGAGCTTTCAAGGGGTTTACAAACCTAAGGCACCAACTCAAGCTTTTCCACCCAACATGGACAACATGACAGACGACACTCATGCACAGCACACCTCCCCCAGAGGGCATGGATGAGTCTGGTGGTGGGTTCTGACAGTGCCTGGAACACGCACAACAACTCCTGCCTTCCTTTCGCAGTCGAAAAATCATGATGGAATACAAGCCTAGGTCGCTCACGTATGAAAAGTCCTAGTGTCAGAGATGGTTCCAAATCTGCTCAAATTCACTTTTTTTTTTTAAAGAGAGGGAGGGACAGTGAGAGACAGAGAGAGAGAGAGAAAGAGAGAGAGAGAGAGAAGCTATTTTTATTTAGTTTTTCATGTGGCTTTCATTCCTCCAACACTTTGTTGTGTTATGTGGTGCTGGGGTTTGAACTCAAGCACTCACTCGTAAGAGGTAAGCGCTATAACTGCCGAGCCACCGCTCCAGCCCCTCAAATTCACTTTAAAAAAAAAATCATTTAAAATGTTGGTATTTTAACCAGAAAAACAAAAACTTACTTGAGGTTCCTATCAGATGGATCCTGTTTCCAAAGCTAAGAGCCTTCAAATCTTATTGGCAAGATCAGTGTGGATGGACTAGGTTATGCTACAATAACAGACCATCCCCCCAAAATTCCAGTGATGTAAATGAACACATTTATTTATTGCTTTCTTTGTGTTTTGGGTCAATAGGGGTATCTATTGACCCAAATCTATCTAGGCTGATAGAGATGTCATCTTGACAAGTGCTCTGTGATCACAGAGATGAAGGAACAAAAACCAGTGGAAAATGCACTGGGTCTTAAAGTTTCTGACGCATCTCATTTCCGTTCCCAGCTCATTATCCAGAGAAGGTGACCCTGTCAAACTTGAGCTCAACAGGCTTCATATCACATGTTGGTGAGCATAAAAGTGGTCTTCCACACCATGCACTTCTCGTTGAGAATGAACTCTAAAACACTTTTAGGCTGCAAACACCATCTGCACCCAAGTGTTAAGGTTCGCCCTGTGAAAGTCCACCTTCTCTTCATCTTTCAGGTGAACAGTGTAAGAGTTTCCAGAGTGTCATTCCAGCTGAAGAAAAAGGTAAGCACCTTACCTTTTTCTCTGCCCCCCAGAATGCCCTTTTTCTCTGCCCCCCAGAATGCTTCTCGATTTGAACACTTTTTATTCTTTTACTGCATCTGGGTATGGAAGGAGATGCTTGATAAGTATTTATGGTTTTCACATGAAGCCAAGTCCAAAAGCCAGAACCAAGGGTCTCTTTTGTGTGTGCAGTAGCCCTAACACAGGCAAACATTAAAGGACCGTTGGAAAAGGTGTAGTGACACACAAGCTAAGGCATTTGTAGAGATGTACTGGGAAGGGGGGGAAGGATAAGGATGGGTAATTGGGGGGGGGGACTCTTGGGAGTAACTCTAAATTTTTAGAATCTTTATTTATATATTATAATGTTTCGTTAGAAGTATGTTTGATTGTTCAACAAATAAATTTCTTAATAAAAAAAAAGAGAGGAAAAAAACATTGAAGGACCAACTTTGCAGGGAGATGGGAAGCCATGATGGTGCATCTGCCACTGTCCCTGGCGTCAATATTCCCATCAGGGGAAGCTCTCCGTGTAGAAGGAAGTGGAAGAGATGACCGCTGGCCCATCACTGCCTATAGCACTTTTTCTTCTCTATGTCACCCGTTCAATGTGTAATTACTTAGTATTTGTGCTGCCAGGTTAGTATTTGTGAGGACACGAAATGGATCACATTAGTTTCATTCATTGAAATGTCCTGTCACCTGAGTTACCCTCCAGTAGGACTTTTACAATCAGTTTCCCTTGCCGTCTCCTCAACCCATTCCACTCCAAATCCAACACGTTCCTTAAATAAGTAGGTTTGGGGACTTCCAGACGGGACTCTGCAGCTCTCAGACTCCTGCCTTCACGATGAAGTTTGCATATCTTCAAAAAGGAATGGAAAGAGTCTTCTGCTGAAATCAAAACAGCCCATTAACTTTTGAGCTGGGGAGTGGGGAATCCCAGTTTCTCTCACCCTAGGGTTTTTTCCTCCCAACTATGGGCAATCTTTTTTTTTCTTTTCTTTTTAAAGAGAGAAGGAGAGAGAGAGAGAGAGAATCAATTTTTATTGAGTTTTGCACATGGCTTTAGTTGCTCTGACACTTAGTTGTGTATGTGGGTTGCTGGGGTTTGAACCCGTGTACTTGCGCATGCCGGACAAGTGCCATAACCACCAAGCCACCACTCCAGCCCCAACTATGGGCAATCTTTACAACATTTCCTTGAGGCCCTAGGAGCCCCCTTTATTTGGCAACTTTCCAAGATTCAACAGCAGCATCCGTGACTTGGATCCAAAGGCATTTGCCTTTTCTGATTTATTTCCCAAGTCACTCTGGTTTGGAAGTGGCTTGAGTGTGTCCACCAGGAGTTTTTCTTTCAGGAACTTAATCTCAAGTAGGTGATGAGGGACCATTAAGAGATGGGGCCTGGGGCTGGAGCAGGGGCTGGAGCAGTGGCTCAGCAGTTACAACGTTTGCCAGGCATGCGCAAGTACACAGGTTCAAACCCCAACATCCACATACACAACTAAGTGTCAGAGCAACGAAAGCCATGTGAAAAGCTCAATAAAAATTGATTCTTTCTGTCTATCTCTCTCTCTCTCTCAATGCCCTGCTCTCTTTAAAAAAAAAAAAAGAGATGAGGACTAGTGGGAGGTATTAAGGTCATCGGGGGTACTGCCTTCAGAAGGAATTAATGAATATAGTTCTTATGTGATCCTGAGTTTGTTCTTGTGAGACAGTTGTTATAATAGAGCCTGGGACCTCCCCGTCTCCCTCTTGCCATGTGATCTCTTCCTGTACTACCTGCTTCCACCATGATGTAATATAGCCAAGGGGGTCTTTGCAAGAACCAGGGTCATGCAGCATACAAAGCTGTGAGGCAAATAAACCTTTTTCTTTATAAATCTCTCAGCCTCAGGCATTCCATTACAGTTACCGAAGGTGAACTAATACGGAAGTGAACTAAACCAAAGGTTTGAACCTTCCAGAAATGCCCAGCATTTCTGTCCTTTCCTTTGCAGGTGTTTTTTGGCTCTCTGTTGGAACTGAGGTCCTGGTTGTCTTCCTGATACTGACAAGTGCCATCCTCCTGGGCTCCAGAGTGAGTTGTCACAGCCCTAGGTTCAACTGGGTCAAGGTGGATGCCTCGGTGGCCATCCTCATGGTCCTTGCAGGTACTCTCCAGCAGCATCTTTAGAACAGGCAGATTCGTCTGAGCCCACCCCAGGGAACACAACTCTTGAGGTTGGGTGTACCCATTGCCAAAAATATAGGCTGACTCCCTCCTGTCGATGGCCCGTTCAGCAGGACAGCTGTTCCCCTAGATAAGTCACTGAATTAATCCCATTGGGTAGAAGCCTTGTTTCTTTGTGGCTGATGAGAAGAAAGGGGATATGCAGAGATGGAGATTGAAATTCGTGGGTATATTTTTGTCACCACCGTGAAGAGGGTACACTGACTTTCTGAGAATGGAACGATGTCACCTCATTTAGAACAGTGATTAGGCATAAATCTAGAGAAGAACTCTGCCAGGATCAGATCTCTGCTCCTTAACCGTTGTGACACGTAACTTCTGTAAGTTAGTTATCACAGCTAGACCACAGTGATGGCCCAATAAGAGAGCATCTACTATATAATAAATACAGAGAGTAAATGGTAGCTTTTGAGAAATTATTATCCAGATTTGGTATAAATATTTCATAAAAGTGAAGAGCTCCTAATTTTTTTGGTGGGAGGGAATTCTACTTCTATTTTCTCTCAACGATTTTTAAAGCAACTTAATTTGGTCTCCTATGGGAGTCTATCCTCCAAGAGAGAACCCAGAACAAGCTATTTCTTCCGGTTCTCCAGGTGAATACATAAACTCTGTTTATAGTGCATCAGTCCAATTTGCATATCGCTTTTGTACTTGATGAGGATAATATCTTTCCCAAGTCTTATCAGCCAATTTCTGGATCTTCATAGCAAAGAGCCAGGCCATGGACACTTGGAAACTTCTGTCCAGGTCCCGGCATCCACCGAAGTCCTCCCTGATGGTGACTCGGCCTCCTCCTGGATGTCTCTTCAGTTTCAGCCGTAGAAATGAGCTGCCTGGAGGAATGGATAAGGATGTATAAGTGCGGCTACGTCATGAAGACTCTGCGGATGCTGGAGAGCTCCTCGCTGCGTACTCAGGCGAGGTAGAGAGCTCTCCATCACGTGGCATTCTTAACCATGGCTCTCACACTTTCCTTGTGCAGGGCTTCTTGGCATGGTGGCCCACATGATGTACATGACTATTTTTCAAATCACTGTGAACCTTGGGCCGGAAGATTGGAGGCCTCAGGTGTGGGACTATGGCTGGTCGTATTGGTAAGTTGTGATGGTGCTCAATTCCAGCAGAGGTGCACGTAGGCTACTCTTGTGACTTCAGGTTGGTTTTGTAACCTTTCTGTAGCCCAGTTTCCTTACCTGTAAACGAGGGTTACCTGCCTTAAATAGTTTTACAGGGATTTAAAGAGGTTATGTTTATATAATGTTTGGCACATAGGAAAGACCTCAAGAAATGGAGACATTTTTGTTATTACATTATTTAAATACAGACTGGCAGAAAGTGCCCTGAGCTAGAAGTCCACTTCAAAGAAGGGACACCCAACTGCTGTGTTCAATGGAAAGGTAACACTATGGCTTAAAAGTTCTGTCTCTAACAGAAAGACTTGGCCATGTCATAAAAGATCACAGAGGTTCCCTTCAACAGAGACCTCCAAAGCACGGTGTATCCTAAACACAGATGTACATACACTTACATGATAATTTCTTACGTTAGGTGAATATTGTTGGATTAAAAATGGAGTCATTCTTGTCAAACCCTGACCCAATGAAGGCCTTGAGGGAGGAGCTCCTAGCATGATTTGCCCGATAGCAGGAACTATCACAAGGAATTGTTTGAAACTATAGTTTCCTACGAGGCACAAGGACAGTCATCAACTTAGACATGAACATTTGCCAGAAACACTGTCTCAAAAACTCAGTCCAAAACTACAAAGGCCTAACTGGAACCCCAAGATTATAAATAATCTTACTAGCAACTATGACATTAGCCAATCACAGCTTGCCAACTCCAAAAGACACCACTGGCACCAATGGATTTTTTTTTTCACACTGGGGATGAAATCCAGGGACACTGAGTTATGTCACCAGCCATTTTTACTTTATTTTGAGACAGGATTTTCCTAAGTTGCTGAGACTGACCTTGAACTTGCCGTCCCTCTGCCTCAACCTCCCCAGGCACTGGGGTTACTGGCATGCACCACCGCACCAGGCAACAAGGGACTTTCTGTCAAAACAATTTAAGTAGCTCTTGTCTTTTTCAAGAAGATCACAAACTTTTCTTTTGTTCTTCAGATATCCCAGAGGCCACTCTGACCTGTGCATGTGTCCCAGATGGCAATTCTATTCTTTAATATCCCAAGTAAAGCATTTTGCTTGGAGATTTGTCCTTTGCATTTGACAGTGGCTTTCCTCTTTGTAAAAGCCATACACTTTCAGGGTTCCCTCCCTCACCTGTCATCCTGGGATTTGGAGAACATTCCTGTATTGCTAGCATCCTTGTGCTTTGTAACTTATTAGATTCTAAACGCTTCCCAGTCTGAAGACTTTAGTTTTTCTGCATACCATTCTGTCCACCTGTCTCACTTTGGTGGCTTCTCCCTGAACTGGTTCTGAGGGGTTTCACTGGCCCTGGGCACGTTGAGCACAGATGAATTTCAGGTGGGTTCTTACCTATGACCGATTTGTATAGAGCTCCTTTTGCTATAGATGGAAGCAAATATCAAACCACAAAGGAGTCTGAAAAATGTTGTTTGTTTCAACATCATTTGGTTTGGGGTTTGTTCCTATTGCTTTTGTTTTTAATTTTGGTACCAGGGATTGAACCCACAGGCACTTAACCTCTGAGCCTCATCCCCAACCCTTTGAATGTTTTATTTTGAGACAGGGCTTGTTAAGTTCCTCTTCAAGTTGCTGAGGCTGGCTTCAAACTTGTGATCCTCCTGCCTCAGCCTCCTGAGCCACTGGATTACAGCCATACACCACCACTCTCTGCTTGTTCCCATTACTTTTAATTGCTTAATTTTAAATAAAAGATACATATATGCAAATACTTTTAAAAATCAAATAATATGGGAACTAGAGAAGTGGCTCGGCGGTTACAGTGCTTGCCTTGCATGCGCAAGTACACGAGTTCAAACCCCAGCACCCACGTACACAAGGAAGTCTCAGAGCAATGAAAGCCATGTGGAAAACTAAATAAACATTGATTCTCTCTGTCTCTCTCTCTCTCTCTCTCTCTCTCTCACTGTCCCCTCTTTCTTTAAAAAAAAATCAAATAATATGAAGAATAACAATCCATCAATTCCACCTCCTCCATCTTCCTGCTCAACTCTGAACTGGATACTGGTAGAGACTTCCCTTTGCCACTGGTGCGTATGTTGCAGGGCTGTTTCCTAGGTCCCATAGTTTTATCCTATTTAGTTTCTATTTTTGTTTTGTGGGAACACATCCTCCGGTAGCATCCTAGGAAAAGATTCAATGAGAGATCATTTTTTCCCCTTGCATGTCTGGAAACGTATTCAATGCTTCACCTTTGATTGTTTGGCAGAGTATAGAATTCTTTGTTGAAAATCATTTTCCCTTGCTTTGTTATCTTCCAGCACTATTGTTACTGTCCACAGTTCAATACCATTCTGATTCATGTGTCTTTGCTGATGGCCTGTTACTTTCTTCTGAAATGTCTGGATGACGTTCTTTGGTGGGATTTTCTTTCCATCACATTCATTCTTCTTTCTCCTGTGCTTGGTGGATTTTAATCTGAATATCATGTCCTAGAACTCAGGGCAATGCTTCCTGTGTTCTTTCTTTCTTTCTTTTTTTTTTTTCTCTCCTAAACTTTCTGTTTTCTTAGAATTCTTGTTAGGTAGTCTTAGGTCTCTTGAGCTGATTATCTCAATGTCTTACTGCTTTGCTTATATTTTCCTTATATATCTTTCCATTTCTGTTACACTTTCTGGGGAAAAAAATTCCATGCGTCTTATAACATTTCTATTGAATTCTTATTTGGGATCTTATTTTAGTTACCAAGAGCTCTTCTTGGTTTTCTAGGTGTTCCTTTTCCCCTAAGGTCCTGATATTGCTTTTCGATACAGCACCTTCTCACATCCCTCTGAAGATAGCAACCAAAGGTTGTCTTCTTTGCTCTTGTTTCCTAGTTTCTTTTTTTTTTTTTTCCTCTCTCTCCTTTAGAATTTTTTTCCCTGTTTGTTGGTGGGTCTTTCCCCGAGAGCTTGGCATTCTTGACTGTAATATTTAAGGATAACGGAAGCTCTGGAAGCTCTGGTATTGATCTAGTGGTAGAGTCTCTGATGCAATTGCGTATGAAGCTATTTATTTTGCCTGAGAACTGCACCCTGTGAAGGCACACATGTTTGTGAGTTTGCAGAGGTTCTTTCTCCAAAATCACTGTGTCTTTAGAGAGGGGTCACTCCATATCCGCAGGAAATGGAAAGAGCTTTCATGCCTCACTGATTTCTGAGGTTAGGTGTGAGAAGGGAGCTGGAAAGCTTCCCATTCCAAAGGCAAATCTCCATGCAACCCCATATCTTCCATCCAGCTTTGTCCTGCGCCTTCCACTGAGCCTGCTGTCCCTGAATCTGGAATCTTTCTTCCTTCATTTTCTCCAGAGAATAAATCTTAGCTGTCCTAGGGAGACGGGAGCAGGTGGTATGGAAGAGACCTGAGAGCCAACCATGCACATACGGGCTTTCAGCCAATCCCCTGATGTGTGTGTGTGTGTGTGTGTGTGTGTGTGTGTGCACACGCTATATTTGTATCTTAAATTGGTAGCCTCTCAAGAATTCAGCAGGGCTAATCCAGCGCACTTCCTTCGTGCCCCGTTGGAGCCCCCTCTGTGTGATGCGTTGCGTCTTCCCCCTGCGAATTATCATCCCTCTCCCGATTGCCTTCCCTCCTCTCACGTCCCCTCTCCAATTCCTTTTGCCCCTGTGTGTCCACACTTGTGCACGAGCCTTCTCACTTTGCTGGGTGTGGAGGGAAGCTGCAGGCCCGGGATCAGTCTCCCGTCGAAACCCAGAAGTCCTTCTCCCTCTCCTTTTTGCCCGATGTTCAGCATTTCATCACCTGCCGAGGCTGCAGCAACTAATCCGCCTGATGTGATCCTGAGGCACCTGCTGAAATTCTTTTCCTCTTATGCTCAGTTGTACCTAGCATAGGACACAGCATTCCCCGTGGATGAATGGAATTTTCCCCGCTAAGTATTTCCCCACACTCAGGGTTGATCTTCAGCTGTGCTCCTAATCCTGCCGCATTTAAACCAGTATAATGAAAACCCACTAATGGAAACACTAAGGCCAGGCCGCACCCCAACCCTGAGGGACATCCCTGGTTAGCCCAGTGATTAGCATCAGGCAGCAGCAGAGCCCAGAGAGTTGGCAGCTGTCTCTTGAGTCACCGGATCTGGAGAGCCAAATCCAGGACTGTGGTGACTGCAGACTGTGTCTCAACTTTTCAGCTGCAGAATGGGGGGTCCTTATGGTGCCCCCACCATAATGCAGCTGTGAGCTGCATTAGGTAATCCAGGGTTCGTCCCTGGCACCTAGCACACAACAACAGTGCTACTTCTTATCCACCCAGAAGCACAGCTGCTTCCCTCTGCACATTGCTTGTCTTCTCCAAGTTGGTCCCTGTCTATCACATAGCCCTTCTGTCTCATAATTTAAGCAGCCTTGGTGTCCCCATGCATTCACTCTCTGAACGTCTCGAAACAGCACGGTGTGACAGTTTTGACTTTAGTCCAGTTTTGCAGACAATGAAACTTACACAAACAAGAAAAGTAACCAGCTCAAGGTCACAGAGACAATGAGAGGGGGGACCTTTTCGTGTGAACCCAGTAGGATGGTTCCCGAATCCGTTCTCTTAATCACCAGGCTGAGTACATATTGACTGAGCTCTGGCATTTGTGGTTTTTCAAAAAGCAAACGTAAAACAATGCAGGTCCACATGGACAGAAGCAGGAGATGGTTTTTCAGCAGACCAACCCATAGCAGGAGGCCCTGGAATCATAGCCCTACAGCCCTTCCTAACACCGCCTTTCGTCCACAGCCTGGCCTGGGGTTCCTTTGCGCTGTGCATGGTGGTGTCGGTCAAGGTCATGGGCAGATACACCTCAGCCCGCCTGGAAGGCTTGGAGAAGCAGAGGGTGCAGAAGGGCATGGAGCGCCCTCTACAGGGCTTCCCGGGACCTGCACCTCCACAGAACCTTTGGGAAACAGGCGCTGCCCCCAGCCCTGCTGCACCTGCCTTGCCTGATGTTCCAAGCAAGGTGTCCATGTGCTAGCCAGCGGCCTGAGGCTGCCAAAGCTGCACGTGCAGGTAAGCCGGGCACCTGTATCCTGTATGAACATCTCTGCGGTAGGCTTCAGAAGGCCACGGTCCAAGTAAACCCTCCATTTCCCATCCCACCCTTCGCTAAACGCATTTGGCTTCGGCCTCTCATTCATGTTGAAATACCAGAACGTATCAACCACTGACACTCTAGTATAAAGGAGCTCTGAAAACTTTCCTGACAGTGAGTTCAATAAAGGTACCAAGGAGGGGCTGGAGCGGTGGCTTGGCGGTTATGGCACTTGTGGTGCTTGCCTGGCATGCCCAAGCACATGGGTTCAACCCCAGCACCCACATACACAACTAAGTGTCAGAGCAACGAAAGCCATGTGAAAAACTCAATAAAAATTGATTCTCTCTGTCTCTCCCTCTCTCTCTCTCTCTCACTGTCCTTCTCCCTTTTTTAAAAAAATAAGGGGGGGCTGGAGCGGTGGCTTGGTGGTTTCAGCACTTGCCTGGCAAGCACGAGGACCCGGGTTCAAACCCCAGCACCACGTACACAACTAAGTGTGGGAGCAACAAAGGCCATGTGAAAAACTAAATAAAGTTGTTTCTCTCTTTCTCCGTCTCTCTCACTGTCCCTCTCTCTTTATTAAAAGAAGCAGAAGAAGAAGATACCAAGGAAAGGAGGAATAGGCAAACACTAAGAGAAAGACAAGATGAAGAACAGGAATGTCAAGTCTTTACAATAAATGCAAAATATGTAGCCCGCACCGATTTATTGACAGAAAAGCCCAGAATTGTTTCCCTTTAATTAGCACCGAAAATAAAACATGTGTGGCTATCACATACTTTCTTATTTTTATTTTCATCAAGAAGGTAGGAGTTTAAAAATAAGCTTATATTAGTTTAAAATTTTTTTTCTTTTAAAACTTTACACTGTCTACTTGTAGAAAAAATAGTTTATAATGATAGTCCAGGGATAGAATAAACAACGCAGTCAAATGGAATGACATCTTATCTCAGTGAAGTGGAACAAATGTTTGAATTGTCCTGCTGAAATCAAAGTACCAGGCACTTTTGCTCCTAAAAATAAAGTGTGCCACGTGCGTTAAGTCCTGTCAGAGGCGGCCGCCCACCAGGGCTTCCCTGAAGCGTTCAGTGGCAATGTCCTATCAGTTCCTCCCGTATTTTAAGCTGATTTTAAGCCACAGGTTGTTAGACACATAATTTGGGGGTTGGGGGATGGATTGCAAAATTCTAACAACATCAAATATATCCTAGCTCAGGTGGATTTTTTTTAAAAAATTGTATTTGTGTGAGTTTAGTAAAATTACATTTCTGGAAAAACTTTGAATGTTTCCAATAAAAGCACACAAGCTGTGCTGAATGGTAACAGTTTGTTACCATTGTCACAAAGGGGAAAAAATCCAACTTAACTTCTTCACGTTTGGAATTCCTGTTGGTCTCTCGTTTCACCAAGCACATCTAAAGAGATATGAAATGCAGTTTTTTAAAAAATCTTTTATCTATTTTTTTAAAGAGAGAAGGACAGTGAGAGAGAGAGAGAGAATCAGAAAGAATCAATTTTTATTGAGTTTTTCAGGTGGCCTTCGTTGCTCTGACCCTTGGTTGTGCACGTGGTGCTGGGGTTTGAACCCGTGTACTCACATATGCCAGGCAAGCACCATAACCGCTGAGCCACCGCTCCAGCCCATGAAATGCAGTTTTACTGAAGTGTGACCAACTCAGCAAGTTTGCTGGGCTTCCCTGGGCTGTTTGCTCACCCAGAGCAGAAGGGTTGGTACCCAACAGCCTCTGCCCATTGTGGTGCAGGGTCCGTGTGTTTAGACGCCGTGTGACTGTCATTAATATCCTGGGGTAGAAATCCACTGGAAACATCACCAAGGAGACATTTATTCTGTCTTCTGTAGAGGAGGGGACCCTTTCTCAGGAGATGCAGCTGAAGACCTAAGGAAGAGGTGGATTTTCTAGAGCCACATGAGGGAAGCTGGCATCGTTGGTTAGAGAAAGGAGCCAGCGTTTGGTTTAGACAGCAGGGCAGGACAAGGCTTGGTCACAAAGGTTCAGGTCAAAATTGATGCTTTGCTGTGTCCTATGAGCTTCCCGAGGCATAATTATTTTGTTGTGCTTTGTGGTGAAGGGGATCAAACCCAGGGACTTGCACATAACAGCCAAGGGCTCTACCCCTGACGTACAGCCCCAGCCCTTTTTATTTTCTTTTTAGATGGAGTCTCCTTAAATTACCCAGTCTGGCCTCAAACTTTCAGTCCTCCTGCCTCAGCCTCCCAAGCTCCTGGTATTTCAGACATGTGCCATTGCTTCTAGCCTTTCCTTTCAAATTTTTAAAATATCAATTGTATTGAAGTGTAACACACAAACAGAAAAATATAGAAGTCATTTGTGCAAAGCACCAGGAATTTTCAGAAAGTGAACACTCTCATGTCCCCAAGATACAGAATCAATACTTCTGGTTTTCATCTATCTTTGCTATAAGATGGCCGAATTTTAATTCTTCAGTATAGTGAAATAATCTCTTTATTTCTGTTCCCTCTTTTGGATTGTTAAATTTCTCTTTATAAGAAATTCTTTTTTTTTTTTGTAAAGAGAAAAAGTTTATTTTGGCTCATGATTTTGGGATTTGCAATCCATGATCAATTGGTCCAATTGTTTTGGGCAGGGCAAAGCTGCTCATCTCATGGCCAGGAAGTAAAAAAAGAGAAAGAGGAGGTGGTCGGGGTTATACACCTCAACATCTAGAATAATGGCTGGCAAATTTCATATATGTATATAAATTCATATACGCATCACACACACATGTGTCCACACAATGTGTAAATGTACCTATGCATGCATGTGTGCAGGCATGTTACATATATGTGTGCACATGTGTAGACTTCATTGAATAGACTTTCTAGAGCATTGCATGGGAAATTATATAGTTCATGATTAAGAGCAAGAACTCTGGAACCCGTAAATCCTCGCGTGGACCTTGCACAAGTCACTGAATCTTTCTGCCTCAGTTTCCCCATCTGTAAAATGAGAATGTGATCCTACTTATTTTAAAGATCATGAGGACTCAGTACCCTAGTAAATGTGACACTCTTGGAACAGCATGTGGCATTCAGTAAGCACAATGGAAGGATCTGCTGCCAGCATCTGCAGAGTCACAGCACCATGTTTGGTGTGGTGGGCGTCCAAGGAAGCACTGGGGGTCTGAGCCCTCGCCAATGAGTTGGGGAAGCTCAGTAACCCTGTCCCCGGGCGACAGGATCACTGAGGACAAACCCATAACCACTTTTAGCCTGCAAGCCATCAGTGCTCAGTTAACCAGTCGGTGAATTTTATCAGGTGTCTACAATGTTCCAGGCACCTCGCCATTTTTCCTGGATGAAAGAAGTTGGAATTTCTTTTCTAGTGTTAACAAATGTCTGTAGGGTCAGTCGTTGAAGAACTGCTCCATGACTGCTGTCCACCTATTACAAGAGCAGACGGGGCAGTGCCCAGGGGAGCCATTGTTCTGAGCAACAAACCTATCGCCGGATGGAACCAGCTCTGGCCTACAAGTGTCCAGCCATCAGACTCAGGGGACTCAGGGGCAAGAGGCCTGTGTCCCCCTCCTTCCACGTGGCAAAGAAGGATGACAGCTGAGGGGAGTTGATTGGGCAATGAGCAAGGTGTTCACAAGGTGAGACTGGTGGAGAGCCAACCATTTTTCCGGAATGGCAGCCCTGAACTCACCCCACTGGCCCTGAGTCAGGCAGGTGACATGAGCTATACTCTAGTAGCTTCCATGAGGAACCACAGCTAGTAGTCCAGGCCGAGAGGAGCTTCTGTGGAGACTGCAATAAGGCAGCAGGACTAGTTGACAAGATTGGAATTAGGTTTGCTCGTGTAAATCCTTTTTGCCTCATTAAATTTAGCTAATGACGAACAAGTGTGTGTAACGCCCTCGTGGGAGATGGCTGAGAATCTACCTTGCCCTGAGGGACCAGATAATGAAACACTTCAGCACGGTGGGAGGTGGGCTTGGGGGAAATTGGAAAACATCCCAATTTTGTGAAGATTTAAAGACATTTCACTTGGGTGATTCACCAACACTTATGCTAAGTCAACTGCATTGCCGCAGAGGGACAGTACAAAGGCAAGGCACGCAGAACTAGGATTTTGTTTTTTTGAGTTGTCACATAAAGCAGGAGAGAAAAAGATAGCAATTTAAAAACAAGAGAATTTGGAAGTTCAGCTAGACAATAAGAATGTCCACCAAAACCTATATGGTTCTTTCTAGGATCGTTTTTATTCTCTCTTTTCAATTGAGATATTTCAATATACGTAAAATAATGGAACAGGCATCCACGCACCCACCAATGAGATGTAAGAGTTTTATCATAGGGATTGGGGATTTAGCTTAGTGGCAGAGTCCTTGCCTAGCACGCGCAAGGCCCCGAGTTCAGTCCTTAGCCCTGAAAAAAAAAAAAAGAGTTTTATCACAGTTATCATATATCTCTTTTTAAAAAATAAGAATGATAAAATGTAAGAAATGTAACTAACGCCTCTTTTTCCCCTCCCCACTCACCCACTCTCTCCCACGAATGAACCACCATCGCGACTGTAAATTGCTACAACCACTGTGGAAGTCAGTATGGAGGTTCCTCAAAAGAGTAGGCATGGGGGCTGGGCATGGGGGTGCAGCGGTTATGATGCTTGCCTGGCATGCACAGGTACATGGGTTCAAACCCCAGCACCAAGCACACAACAAAGTGTCAGAGCAACGGAAGCCATCTGAAAAACTCAATAAAAATTGATTCTCCCTCTCTCTCTCTCTCTCTCTCTCACTGTCCTTCTGTCTTAAAAAAAAAAAGTAGGCATGGAACCTCCATATGACCCACCATGTGGCCCAGTTGTGAGCCACAGATTTTGGAGACATTGCCTCCCTGGTGATGGCAGTTGTAAGTGGTCCTGAGAGCTTCTACCAGCTTAACCAGAGCTCCTCATCTTCCCAGTTAACCCGTGTCAGGCAATGGTCTTCCTATGGACTAGCACCCCAGCCTGGGCTTCCCCTTGATGACAAAGTAGGGCTCCCTATCTATGACACAGAGCAGGCAGGAAGACATTCTGCCCAAAGGCCCCACACAGTGTGCAGCCAACTTCAGCAGAGGCGTTTTCTTCTCCACCAAAGCGGAGAAAGTATTAACTCCTGCTCAAAGAGCAGGTGCTCCTTTGGTGAGGACAGTCCCTTGCGGGGCAGCTTTCTTCTGGAACCGATGGTCTCTGCTTCTTCTCTTTGTCTCATGGGCCAGCTCAAGCAGCTAGGCAACTCTTTGGCAATCTGAATTCACCAGCTTTTCATCACTGTGACCAGAATGCTTCACAAGAACAACTTCGAGGAGGAAAAGTTCATTTTGGCTCCTGGTTTCAGAAGTCTCAGTCCATAGCCAAGCCCAAGGTGAGGCAGAGCATCATGGCAGAAGGGTGTGAAGGAGGGAGGCCGCTTAGGCCATGCAAGCCAGGAAGCAGGGACAGAGAGAAACAGGAAACGGGCAGGGACGGTTATGGTTCCCACAGCCACACTACCAGTGACCTACTTTCTCCGTCCGTGACCTACTTCCTCCACCGTGACCTACCTGCCTGTAGTTACCAACCAGTAGTCCATTCAAATTAATAATCCATCAAATGGATTAATCCACCAAATGGATTAATCCACTGTTGAGGTTGCAGCCCTCACCCTCCAATCTCTTCACCTCTGAACCTTGCTGCATTGCATGATACAAGACTTTTTTCCTGGGGGGTGAGAAGCATTTCAGATCTAAAGTCTTTCAGTCATCATTTTAGCTGCGGTGACCAAAACGCATGACAAGAACAATTTTAGAGGAGGAAAAGCTTATTTGGGGTCTCACGGTTTCAGAAGTCTCAGTCCATAGATGGCCAACTCCATTTTTCTGGGTTCAGCGTGAGGTAGAACATCATGGCAGAAGAGTGCGGTGAAGGAAAGCAGCTCAGGACCTGGGCACCAGGAAGCAAGGAAAGACTTCTCCTCACACCAAGGACAAAGGCACACTCCAATGACGCACCCCAATGACACGCCCTACCTAACCACCCAGTTAACCCTTGTAAGGGGATCAGTGCACTGATTCAATTAAAACTCTCATAACCCAATCATTTCACCTCTAAACTTCTCGTACTGTCTCACATGTGAGCTTTTCGGGGACACCACATATCTAAACCGTACCATAAACCATAACATGGTGCCAGCCCTGGGTGAAATGGTGACTCACAGAAAACACTGTCGGTCACTACACTAGGATGTAACAGGGCTGTTTGACAAAGCAGGTGAGGTTCCTTAGGGGCTGGATGTCCTGCCCAATGCTGAAATTATGAGACCTTCTCCCAGAGGACTTAATAACACCTCGTGGCCTCCTGCTTCTTCTTGACAGCAAGAGCCAGGGTTATCCTTTTCCCCTTGGTCTTCCTTCCTTTTGGTATCTTGGGCATCTGGAAGAGAGAAAGCTGTTTTCTGTCCCTATGAATCTGATCATTCACATATGGGAAATCTTACAGAATGTGTCTATGATGGGGTATTTCACTTAGTATAACGTCCTTGAGTTTTATACATAATGTCACATGAGTCAGAATTTCCTTCTCTATGAAGACTGAATAATATTTCAGATAATTAATTTTGTAAGATGTCCAGCTAGTCCATCCACCCACCATCTCACATCCCCTCTCTATTCCAGCCCAGGCACCTATACCTCCAAGGATGGAGCGTGGCCACCCTTCCAAGGGGAGATCAAGAGTGGAAACAGCTTCATGAAACAGAACGGGGGCAAGTGCTAGATGGTTTGGTAACCAACTGTGCTTGCATTTCAGCCTGGGAAATACGCTCGGGGCTGGGAGTGCAAGGGGTAACACTGGGCTGATCATTTACTATTTAGAAAAGTGTGCTCACACACATTCCTTCATTCAGCCTTCGCCTCTGAGGTCCGTGACCATGTGCATATCCCCAACACCTGCAGATGGTGAGATCTTTCTAAATTCATAAGCATAGCCCCCCAAACTGTTGACCAGTTCCTCCGCCAAACCTATGCAGTGTCCTGAGGAATAGGTCCTGGCACACACTGAGGGCAGGCAATGAGGACCAACAGAGACCAGAAAAGAAGAGGAAGAAGGAAGACACTGAAATTATCAGCCCAGTGATGGGCCAGACCCATTCAAGGTGTGGTAGGCACATCACCATTCCAATTCCCCTGGCACAAGGAGGAAGGTCATTGAACATCCCTTGTCTGAAATGCCTGGGACCAAAGTGTTTCAGATTTGGGATTTAAAAAAAATTTTTTTTGCATATAGATAATAAGATATCTTGAGGATGGGTCCAAATCAAAACACAAAATCAATTTATGTTTTATATACACCTTATATGCATAACCTGAACGTAATTTTATGTAAGATTTTTAATAAGTTTTACCATATGGAATTTTTTGCTTATGTGTCATGCCAGTGTTCAAAAAGTTTTGGATTTGGGAACATTTTAGATTTCAGATTTCTGGATTAGGTATACTCAACCTGTATTAGTAGTCCCATTGCCAGATGGGAGACTGTGAGAGTCAGAAGGTTCAAGGGTGCTCCTGAAGCCACATACAAGTCAGAAGCAACACTGAGACTCAGGGTCATCCCCTCCATAACTAGCATGCTGCCTTCCCCGGGGGGTGGGGGGGTCGGGACAGAGATGGAGGCCAATCCTCTCTTTCATTCCTCCCTACCGAGGTGAGGCTGTCGTAAGGCAGGGCCCCTGGGATTTTATGGGGAGCAGGGAAGGGTTTATAAACACTGGGGAAGGCATAAGGGGAAACATTTGTCCAGTTCAGAAATGGATTGTGGGGGCCAAGGCTTCTAGATTTGTAATTTGAAGCTGGGTGTGGCTTCTTCTTGGGATCAAGGAGACTCTAGAAGATGCAGACAGGGCAGGATGAGACCAGCTCTGATCTAGACTGTCTCACATCCCAGGCTTTCTAGAATGTCCCTAGCACATGTTTGCATACTAGTTGTTTTCAGTTCCAAATACTTGAATTCAGAAATACTATACTGTCAGACATAGGCAACTTCTCAGGCTTCTTCTGAAAGGAGGGCAGTGAAGCACACAAATCTGATGTGAGCATCTCCTAATAGACTTAAATACGGTTGGAATATTCCTTGTCTGCCCCTATGGCAATCAAATTGAGAGAAAAGAAACCCTCACAGCCTGTGATGGGTCAGAGTTTTCACTGGCACTACTAAAACTCCCCTGGCAACTTTGTCCAAGTCCAGATGTAATTCCATGCCAGGGAACCCACGCTCCTGTCCTTCCTCTTCCCCACCACCAGGGTCAGGAGGCAAAGTTGAAGGTGCCCAGTATTCTTCAGCTGTTACGGTTTGGAAGTGAGGGGTCCCCCGAATGTTCCTGTGTTTCTTCAGGAAACTGAATTGTGAGAGCTGTAACCAAACCAGTCCATCGTAGTACATATGGACTTCGGGGGTGGTAACTGTAGGCAGGTGGGGCGTCTCCGGAGGAGGTGGGGCACAAGGGACATGCCCTGGCAGGGTGTGTCCTCCCTGTAGGCTGCTTCCTTTCTCCCCCTCTCCCTGCTGCCTGATCCCGCTGAGGTGAGCTGCTGTTACCCTGGGCTATTTCCCATGGGGTGTTGCCCCACTTTAGGCCCAGAGCAATGGAGTCTGCGTCTTTGGCCTGAGAACTCCGTAACTGTGTGCCCAAAATAAACCTTTCCTACTCTACATTGTTCTATTAGGGTGTTTTGGTCATAATAACCAAAAAAAAAAAAAAATCTAACTGAAAACATCTACTGCTTTCTGAAGAACTTATAGGCTGGGGGCTGAAACTATCTTTCAGACTTGTAGAACTATCATCCAAAATCAAGGTCAGTGAAAGACTGCATTCAAAGCATAGTCTAGGGAGTTGGGGTGGATCACAAAGCACTTTGCAGGCCTGGCTCTTTAGGGAACACTGACAGTAGATCCATAGGACACATGAAAACGAAACGCAAGGTAAACTTCACTTGGAATTTTCCTGTCCAGGACTCCACCGTACCAATGCCCACAGCCACTTCTCAGACTATCTTCTCTTGACCAAATAGCAGCACGGAACACCAATAATCACCTGTTAAAAGGACAACTTCGACAAGTTAACCTGTACAGAGTTTATCTGAGCAACGAATGATTGATGAATCAGGAGGACTCAGAACTTAGAGAGCTGCGTCCAGCGGTGCCTGCAGCAAGCTTTTATAGGCGAACAAGGAAGCCAAGCAGAGAAATCTCCTCATTGGCTACAGCTAGACAGCTGCCTTATTTGGGCTTGGTCTGATCCATTGGTTGCCTGCAATTGGCTGGAACCCAGATTTTTGTTACAAAAAAAATACAACTGGGAAGTTAGGTTCTTTGGTTTCCTAGAAATGCAAAGTATGGAGATGACCTCAGGCCAGTGGCTTCCTCCTTATTTAATACATCTCCCTCCCCTCCTTGAAAGGCTGTCTATCTGCTCCACTCTCTTCATCCCTCTGCACCATCGACCCACCACACCGGCCACTCCTTTTCAGTCTTTACTAACTCCTCTTCAAGTCCCCAATCTCTAAACATTGGCGTGCCCAGGGGCTGAGCCCCCAAATATTTCCTTCTCTATACTCAGTTGAGAGGAGATGTCCTCCCAACATCTCCGCTCAGATTTTTCAAGGATTTCAAAATTAACATGCATAAAACTGAACCCCTAATTTGCCCATTCAACCCCAATCTTCACCTCCTGCAGCCTCCTCCATCTCAAAAAAAAAAAAAAGAAGTGGGGTGGGGACTCTATCATCGTATTAATTACTCAAGTCAAAGTCTTGGAGTTACCCTTGATTTCTGTCAATTTAGTCCCCTCTGTCCAACCCATCAGCAAATTCTCTCTGCTCTACCTTCAAAATATGTCTGAATCCAGGCAGGTCTCAGCGTCTTGGCCTCTACCACCTCAAAGCCACCAGCACTGCTTGCCTGGATACTTTTGCAAGTCTTCAACTGGTCTCTCTTCTCCCACCCTTTTCCCATTATAATCTGTTTCCAAAAAATGAAAGTCAAATCTGACCCCCACAGGGATGACTATCTTATTTAGACTGAAAGCCAAATGTCTAACCTGGTCCTATTAGATAAAGGCTGTTGACCACCTCTCCAACCTCATCCGTTTCTCCCCTGTACACTGTTTCTCTGAGGCAGCACACTGGCCTCCTCGCTGCTCACTGAGAAATCCACACACACGCTGCCTCAGGGCCTTGGCATGAACTAAAAAATGTGAGGTCACTGAAAACGGATGATCTCCCACTTCACACACCAACATGGGTGAATGTCACAAATATGGTGCTGAGCAAAAGAGTTAAAGCCTTATAAGTCCATGTAAATAAAGCTTTTTAAAAAGAAAATACACACAGAGGGAGGCAGAACTTACACATGCATTTAAAAGTTAGATAGTAGCTCCCCTTCTGGGCTGGAAAGACGCATGACAGGGACCTGTAGGCAGTGCCCTGATGGCTTCAGCTTATGAAGATTCATCCAACTCTGCTCTCACGGTGAGTGCACATTTCTAATATGTATTACACATCAATAAGAGGTTGTGAGGTGTTTTCTTATTTCCCTGGTTAAGCCTGGTTTCCAAGGAAGAAATGCAATTCCCCTCATCCCCACCCCTGCGTGAGCTATTTGTCCCTCTGCTTGGCCAGCCCCATGGTCTTTACCACACCATTAGAACATCACAGTGATGGCCTTCTGGGTTTCCACGGCTTAAGTACTTGAACCGAATGCCTGTTACTCCATCTCATTGTATTGAGTCCCTGCAGGCAATTAAAATATTTAACATTTGAAATAAATTCTATGTATTTTTAGTTATAAAAGTTAACAAGAGTCAGGCTGGAACCGTGACTCGGGAGTTATGGCACTTGCCTGGCCTGTGCGAGGACCTGGGTTCGAACCCCAGCACCATGTACACAACTAAGTGTCGGAGCAATGAAGACCAGATGAAAAACTGAATAAAATTGATTCTCTCTCTCTCTCTCTCTCTCTCTCTCCTCTCTCACTGTTACTCTCACTTAAAAAAAATAAGAAAAAAGAAAAAAAAGCTTAAAAATGTTTAAAAAAAAAAAAAAAGATAATCAGAGTCATCTCCTATGGGCCAGTCTGTTCCAGGTGCATGATTTGGAGTATCACATTTTGCCCTTCCAACAATTCTGCAAAATAAGACCTTTATTCCCATTTTACAGATGATGGAGCTAAGTTAGCTCAGAGAGCAAGATGTATTCCCCGGTGTTCTTTCGATGTTTTCCCATCACACCTCCAAGCGGTTCAGTCTGCAACAGATTCTGTTCTATTTAATAATTTTTCTGTGCTTTTCTCTCCCAACCAGAAGGAGAACAAATGTCCTCACTGCCCCATCAGTCTGAAGTACTACAAACTCCCTGATCCAGGAAGTGAGGCTGAGGATGTTTGGGTAGAAAAATCCCAGGTCCTGATCCCTAACGTTCAGCCCCCAATTGCAGAGGAAACCTCTCCCAGACGACCAAGCCAGGAGAGCTCTAACAGTCCTGGCAGGGACTCTGAAATCAGAGCTGGCCAGCATGTGTCCCTGAATATCAGAATAGACACTATATTTACCCTGAAAAGCCCTTTAGTGCAACTGAGAGCTATAAATAACCATTAGGGCCCAAGCAAGTGGCCTTAACACATGGATTCCCTTCCAAAAAAATGCAGACCCATTTAAATTAAATTCCTAATTAGCCTTTGGGGAGGGCAGGCCCCCTGGATCCAGCTTGCTTTCAGAGACACTGTGAGTAATTTCCTATTTGTTGGACATTTGGGGTTGAGCATGCTCAATGGTGTCCAGCTCAGAAGCAAATTTCCGAGCTGCAAGGAGAAGAGGCTTTGGGATTAGAGTGACTGTCCCCTGCAGACCTGGACCTCACAGACAGGTTCTCTGCAAAGCCAATCCTTCTTCGATCCTGTTTTCCCCCAGAGCAAGATGGGAGTCACGGCCATGCTGATGCTGCCCCTGCTGCTCCTGGGAATCAGCGGCCTCCTCTTCATTTATCAGGAGGTTTCCAGGCTGTGGTCAAAGTCAGCTGTGCAGAACAAAGTGGTGGTGATCACAGATGCCATCTCAGGCCTGGGCAAGGGTAAGCTGGCTTCACTCCCACGTGTGCCCATCTCTACCCTGAAGGACCTGCAGGGGCAGGGTGGCCCAGGAGCAAACCTGCTAGGTGGGGAGGGGGTGGCCGATCCTGAGATCTCTCCTTGCATCTGTCACTAACTGGTGAGGGTTTTTTCTGTTTGGGAAGCCACAGATTCCTTGCCTGATAAATGACGGGACTGGAACATATGGGGTCTGCAGACATGATTGTGATTGATTTTGCTTGCATGGGGTTTCCAGAAATTTTGAAATACAAACCACTGGGGCTGCATCTTGGTTGTGAACCCTGACTCGGGTGCTGGGCTCAATTCTTGGCTCTAGAACTTACCCTGGACATTTTACTTCTTTGCCTTCAATTTCTCAACCGTAAAGTAAGGATGCCAGCTGTCTTTTCCTCGTAACGTTGCTGTAAGGAATAAATGAATTCACAGATGGGTAACACTTAGATGAGTACCGGGGCTGATCATGGGCCGATCATGGGCCGATCAAGTGTTAATAATAATGATAGTGATGTACACATTTAGGCAGAGCATGCCTACCTCTGTGTACCACACACACTCACCACTCACTCCCTATTAAATCATTCTTGGCCTGGTTCTTTCAACCCCGTCACCTCCTAGTCTTAAAGGTATTTACATTTGCAACCCCAGAATTAGATAGTCCCAGAGGCCCCTCTGCTGGTAGCCTCTGTGACCTGAGGAGTAATAAGTATCCTTTGGTGTTGCAAGATTCTGACCCCATCGTTCCAAGAATGGTAGCACAACCCTCTCGGTTTTAAAGGTTCGGGACGATTTCTGCTGTTGTTTTTGTTAATCAAGTGTAGAACCCACAATGCCAACTGTTCAGCAGTCACTCAACAAGTGACGATTGGTCCACTGTGTCCTGAGCATTCGCCCCTTCCAGAGAGTCTCCTTTGGGAATCTGGGGCACTTTCTCTATGGTGCCACCATCTTGAGAACATTTGTAAACCTCCTCTCTGCGAATTCCCTCAGTGCCTCCTGCTAAGGCTTTGGGGCATCCCAGTGGGAATTCATTTGCATGCTTTGAGAATGGATTAGACTTTGGTGAGTGATAACTTGGGTCAACCATGGTAGACTTGGCTCTCTGTGTGCCCTGCTTCATGAGTCCCTGCAGCAATTCCCAAAGGGCTATAATCCATCTCGTGTACATTCCGCGAAGGCTTGGGAAGAATGTGCCTTCTGCTCTTCTTGGGTGGAGGGTCCTAAGAATGCCAACTAGATCCTCTTTTTGGAGAGAGTTGTTCAGCTATCCTATGTCCTTGCTGATTTTCTTACTAGATAGCACTGCTAGTCTCCCTGTTGCTGAGAACTGTGTATTTGTTTTAAATGTCTCGTTTTTAAAATCGTATTTGGCTATAGTCACACATTATGTAAATCCATCCAGGAAATATACCTCAGGAGCAAAATGGCATTTTCAGAGGATTGTGGCCTTCTGTGTCGTGATGACTACTGTCAGTATTCTTTCTTATTACAGCTCAGAACCCACCCTGCAGAGAAATGCAAAGCAGAAAGAAAGAAAGTCCAAGTATAAGCAGTAACTTGAGAAGCTGGGTGTGTGTGGCCTGAAATAAATGCTTGTCCTCAGCATGCCAACTGCTCCATGTCTCAAACCCAAAGCAAGAAAAAAGTGAGGGCTGGGGAGTGGATGAAGTGGGCTCCATACCCTGGAGCTATGGAACCCGAATGGACCCCGGGAAGCATGGGTAGCATTGAGGAGGCAGCACCAAGTTGCAGACTAGGAAAGTCAAACCAACAGGCCACCGCCAGGACATCTGATCCCCGCCCCAACTCCCCCAAACTCAGTCTAGTATGGCATTGTGCCGACCCATCCCCACTGTGTCTACGGCAAGAGTGACAATCATAATACTTTAACCCCTGTAGTTGAACTGCTTTGGGGTGTACCAACCAAATATGAGCCCTGTCTGCTTTTATCTCTTATGAAACGCATAATTTTTCTCTTCTAAACACTGCTAAAATCATGCCAGGCACAGTGGGGCGCGCCTGTAATCCAAGCAACCGGGGAGGCCAAGGCAGGAGGATTGCAAGTTCAAGGCCAGAACTTAGTGTGATTCTGTCTCAAAATAAAAAAATAAAATAAAAGGGACTGGGGATGTGGCTCAGTGGTAGAGTGTCTCTGGGTTCAATCCCGAGTATCAAAAACAAATAAATTAAAAATTAAAAATAGCTGTGATCAGGCTGTCTTTCAAGGGCATCCTACAATCCCTGTAAAGGTATCTTTTCTCATTCTATTTACTATCTCTGAAATTAGGAAGCATCTTATAGTCAGTGGCATCTTAGATTTAATGAGATATTAGGAAAAGTTTACTTTGTGTGTATTGGCCAGTGTCCTAGTGTCATTGACACAAGACAAGTGCTGAGCTGGGCTAATAAAGAATAAAAATAACACCTGGTGCACTGGAGTGTGGCTTCAGCAGAAGTAATTAAATTGGGAGTGGTGCCTCCAGGCGAGCACAGCAGTGGACTCCAGCCTCCCGGGCCCAGCTGGATAGCAAGGAATTAGCAGAGGAAGGACCCGGAGCATTCCTGCTGCTGCTCCTAAGGAGGCCAAGGCTGCAGGTTTACACTGGCTCCTGGCCACAGCCCCCCGCCGTCCCCCAGTGCCCACCTTGCAAACGTCTCATTGTTGAGAAGGGAGGATGGAGAGAATGGGCAGGTGACGGGGTACCCATAACATGCTCCCTCTCCAGCAGTGGGACAGCCAGGAGGCAGCCCGGTGTGGAGTGCAAGTTCACCCCCACTTGGACATCAGACTTCAGATTCCTTGGCTTGACATCCTGGCCTCTCCACTTCCAGCTATGGGACTCCAGGAAATTCATGTGAACTCACAGAACCTCATGTCCCGATCTGTAAAATGTGACCATCATGGCTGCCTTGTACCCAGAATGACGCTATGATGTTGCAGTTTGGGTCTAGGATGTCCCCACAAAAGCTCAGGTGTTGAAAGCATGGTCCCCATTGCCACAAGGTTCACAGGCTGAAATTTTAGGGGATTTTAGGCAACGGTTGGATGGTGAAGGCTGTAACCCCATCGGCTGATTAATCCATTGGATGGATTAATAATTTGATTAAACTACTGGGTGGTAAAGGTAGGCAGGTGAGGCACGGCTGAGGGAAGCAGGTCACGGGCGGCATGATGCTGGGGACCTTATCTGTCCCTGGATCCTCCCCGCTTCCTTGCTGCCCTGCCCTGCCCACACCCTCCTGCCCTGATGCTTGACAGTGGACTCTGTCCACCATAGACAGAGGCCTCTAAAACTCTGAGCCAAAATAAGCCTTTCCTCCTCTGAGTTGCTGTTCTCAGGTCTTTTGGTCATAGCAACAAAAAGCTGACTAATGCATACATACAGCCATAAAGAATTACGGCCGAAATTCTGAATAGCTGGGCTTTGTCACTCTAAATGAAGCATCTTCAAGAACTCTGTTACTATCAAGTACATCAAAATGAAAGATGATGAAGTATAAAAACCACACCTAGAACCCCACTCACTGGGGAACACGCCATGCAAATGCTTCTGATTCCTCCCCTCCCCACTTTAAGATGTGCATGGGTCCGATCAGCTGTGAATGAGGCTGCTCAAGGGATGAACTGGGACAGATTACCTGTCTCTCTCACATTTGTTCAAAGAGGAACCTCCTTCTGTAGTGTAAGGGAGGAAAGAGAGAAGGAAGGAAGAAAGGAAGGGAGGGAGGGAGGGAGGAAGGAAGGAAGGAAGGAAGGAAGGAAGGAAGGAAGGAAAGAAGGAAGGAAGGAAGGAAAAGAAAGAAGGAAAGAAAGAGAGAGAAAGAAAGAGGGAGAGAGAAGGAAAGAAAGAAAGAGAAGAAGAAAGGAAAGAAAGAAAGAGGGAGAGAGAAAGAGAGAGAGAAGGAAGGAAAGAGAGAGAAGGAAGGAAAGAAAGAAAGAGAGGGAGAGAGAGAGAAAAGAAAGAGAAGGTAAGAAAGAGAGAAAAGGAAGGAAAGAGAGAGAGAAGGAAGGAAAGAAAGAGGGAGAGAGAAGGAAGGAAAGAAAGAAAGAAAAAGAGAGGGAGGGAGAAAGAAAAGAGAGAGAGAAGGAAGAAAGGAAGGAAGGAAGGAAATAAATATCAGTCTATCTCGTGGCTTCTGGTTACTATAGATTATGCAAAATCCTTTGGTCGTGGTGGATCTCAAAACATAGCACTGATTCAAAAATTGGGACGCCTAGTCCAATACGTAATCAACATGTCCATTTTCCTGAAGGTTGAGCTTTCTTTCCCCCTCCCTGTTCCCCACAGCTAGAGCGAGTTGCAGGCCAGCTTCCTGCTGTTACTGACCCCTCCTAGGGACCCCGGGAAGAAAGGAGAGAAAGAAGAGGAAAGATCACTCTTACCTTAACCAACACGTTCGAGATGGTTTCGAGCTTCGTGGACCTGTCGTGCACTTATAACTTCAGTCTGGCTCAGGGGTAGAGTGCTTGCCTAGCATGCGCAAGGTCCTGGGTTCCAGCCCCAGGGCTGCAAAAAAGGCAATTCAGCTGCACATCTGTGAAGTGGGGCTTTTCCTCCACATTCTTAACTCTCTTTGGCCCCTGGTTTGGGGGTAGTCAACTCCAAAGAGATCATCATTTTGGTGTTCCACTTCCCTTCTAAGAGGTCCTCTTGGGCAGACTTCAAAAGAGCTCCCAGCAAAACTATCTCCTACCTCAGGTCCACTGTGACCGTGAGCTCTTTGGTGCTTCAGACCATTCCCCAAGGAGCAGGCCCAGTTTTGGTTTTTTTCCAGGCATGACCTTCTCAGGCATGACTCAAAAGTTAGTCTGGCTTCCAGCTGCTGGAAACTCCTAGCATGTTGTTCAGAGGGTCCCACTAGTGCCTTTCCTATAGGATTGAGGTGACAGGAAAGATATATCTCTAACACTGACCTATGGACAGAAATTCACTTAATAGTTCTGTCCAGAGAAATCCACCTCCCAAGTTCCCCCCTCTCTCCTCTGCTGTGATCCACCTTCATGATCCAATTTTTAACTAAATCGAATTGAAGTTCATAAAATAGGGAGGGTTTCGATTATTTCCTTCTTCATCTTGGTCTACCACCTAACTTCAGAGTTTTTTATCTATTTGATCTTAGTTACTCAGTTAATCTTCCAATTTAATATCATATTAATATAGATAGGTATGACTTATCTTGTTATACACACAGAAACACAGTCAAGTTAAAGCACTGTATTTGATGCACTGATTTTAAATCTTTTTTTGAAATTTACTTTATTACGGACATTTTTTTTTCAGGGCTGAAGACCGAACTTGGGGCCTTGGGCATGCTAGGCAAGCACTCTGTCGCTGAGCTAAATCCCCAACCCCTATTATGGACTTTTTTGAGTGTCATCAGGAGATACATTTCTGCAAAATCAGTTTTAAGGATTTCACAATATTCTGTAAACACTATAATTTTCTTTACCAATCTCCTATTATATTGGACATTCGCAATTAACTCCAACTCTTTACTGTTGTAAATGGCATTGAGATAAACAATCTTATAACTATGTCTTTGCAGACATTCTTAATTATCTCATTAGAATAAATGCCTAGAATAACTGCTTTTAAAGATACTGTCCTGGGCTGGAGAGGGGGCTCAGTGGTAAAGCACTTGCCTGGCATGCTTGAGGACCTGAGTTCAATCCCCAGCACCACATACACAACTAAGTGGAGGAAAAACAAAAACCCGATGAAAAATAAAATTAGCTCTAAAAAAAAAAATACATTGTCAGATTTTTCTTCCGAAACATTGTAGCAATGTGTACTTCACCAGACTGAAAGTGAGACAAAAGCCCCTTTCTCATATCTTTCCAAAACTATTGCCAGTTTTGTCCTTGATTATCTGATAGATCAAAATTAGTGCTACATTTAACTGTGCATCTCTTTATTATTGGTATAGACTCTTACTTTCTGTATATTATCTCTTGGTCCTTTTTAAATGAGTTGCTTCCTCATCTCCTTTTTATTAGTCTTTATCTTTTTTCTTATTGATTTGTGAGAGTTCTTTATATATGAAATAAATCAGTTCTATGCTGACATACAGATTGTAAAAACTTTTTTTGATTTTTTTTCTTTTTTATGCTTTTTCACTGTAAGGTTTGGTTAAGGGTAAGATCTAAATAATTTCCGTTATGATTTGCTGCTTCAGTGCATGAGCTGAGACCTTTCCTCAACTCAAGAGCATATATCCATCTCTTCTTTCTTCAAGATCTCATATGGTTCTGTTTTCATGTCCAACTGTTTAATATATTTTGGTATAATGCATTTAGGCTTTGCCCCTCCCATATAGATATCAAAATACAACTTTTTAAATAATATGTTCTTTTCCCACTGATTTGAACTACTAACTTCATCATAAGTATACAAAATTCTCATCAATACCTGGCTCTATTTTTACCAGTATTTTTTATCTTTTCTTGAGCTGCTAACACTCTGCTTTCATTTTAGTTCCTTTATATTTTAATAATTATTTTCAAAATATTCTTTGCTTTGTTCATATTTGTTATTCCAATTCAAGTGTGCAAATTATTCCAAATACAATTTAGAGTCTCTCCGTCATTTCACAAGACCTGTTGGGATCTTGATTTGTGGTGAAATTGACATAGCAATGAATTGACAGATTGAATTTTGGTCTCCAGAATCGTCATGGATACCTCCTTTCTCAACCAAACTCTTACACTGGGAGAAACTGACCATTTTCTGCAGTGCTAAATATTCAGAGTGACATTATCAACGCAGTCTTTTCTTGATTTGTGAAACTCAGTTGTCATCGTAACTGCTTTTATTTGGTTTTCTTTTTCAGTACTCTGAATGGAACCCAGGGCCCCACATATGAGGCCAGCACCTCTGCCACTGAGTCCCAGCCCAATCCTAGTGCACCTGTTTTTAGACTTCACCGAGATCCCATCCTTAGATCCTTCTCCCTTCCTCATAATCCTGTCTGGCTCAGATATCATGGTGCAGCACCTCAATTGCTCTTCCCACAATAGCCCAACTCCCCTGCCCACAAAGTCCACAAATTGAACCCCAGCTAACTGTCTTGTCCAACTGGCCTCCCCCTCTCTACCTGCATGAAGCTGCTGCACCTCCAGGGGGGAATCACACAGCCCCCAGTGGACACTCAGTTTTCCAGGCTAACCTTCACTGTGTCTGGCCAGTCTGGGTTGACCAGCTTTTGGTGCCAAATAACACTAGATACCACCTTCAAGGAGGGGCCTGGCGCCTCCCGTAGATCCCTGTGCTTCACCAGTTAATCCATTCCCCAGGTGCTATGTGCCCTGTCCCCAGGTATTGGCTGCTGATGGATGAGAGATACTTTCTTTCCCAGAGACTCGTCCCTACCAGTGAACACTGCCTTGCCTGGGAGTTCTGCCCCCTGTGTCCTCAGCCCCAAAGGGACAGCCCATAGTCAGGGACGGGTTAACACCAGCGTGCAAAAGGCTGGTCCTCTTGCCCCCAGACAGAACGGTTCTTGGTAGGTTTAGACTCCAGAATCTTCCTTGGATCAAGCCAAGGTTAGACCTTGCCTGAGACCACATCTTTGCTTGGCATCTGCTCCATGTCCTCTCTCCCAGATAGGTTTTAGAGTATTCCCTCCGATCCTTCCCACGTTAATCCCTGCCTCAGATTCTGTTTCCAGGGGACCCAACCAGAGTTAATACCTCCTAAGTTATAATTAGAATTAAATGAGTTAATAAAGGCAAATCTTTTTCAGCAGTTCCTAGTACACTCCGATGGTCAAACCAATATGTGAGCTGATCTTGTATTCGGATTATTGCTACATAAGAGTACTGTGGGTCTACAATTGTTGCCCAGTTGAGAAACTCCTACTTTGGGTCAATCAGGAATAAGTCCAGAATAAAATGAATTAGACAGAAAGTAGCTTCATTTTTTAATAAAAAGAGCCCTGGCTGAGGTGTCTAGCCACAGAGAAAATGTGAAGAATGGGCCAGCACCTCTACCAACCCAGTGCGTGTTTTCAGACCTCACTGAGATCTCACCCCTAGAGCCTCCTACCTTCTTCATAATCC
>PVKS010003153.1:78153-107651 GCA_004027875.1 Aplodontia rufa | reverse complement strand
GTGTATAGTTTCTGGATACTAGATTTACCCCCAGGAGTGCCCCCCTCCAATTTCCCACCAGTATCCCTCCCTTCTCTTACCCACAATATTTCTAAAAAAGTATTAGGCTGTATAACATTACACCTTATCTGGATTTAACACATGATAATAGACCACCTTTCTGAATGGCCAGGGTCTAGTTCCAACCTCCACAGATGAGTGGAGACATTCGACCCTTGGATCTCTGGGTTAAGCTGAATTTACTAAGCATAATTTCTTCCATAGCCATCCATTTACCTTCAAAGGCTGCAATATCATTGTTTCTAATTGCTTTGTAAAATTCCAATTCCAAAATCAACAATGATATCATATGTATTTTTATCAGCACACAAAATTGCTGATAAAAATTTTGAAAAAAAATTACCAACTAATTTTTCATTTTCTCATTTATTCAATTACATGATGGTGTGATTATTATGTGCAAAATTGAAATCCTTTTCCTCAAAGAGGTCAGAAGCTTATATTGAAGACAAACACATAAACAATTGTAAAAGAAATACAAGCACAGGGCCTGAGTAACTTAGCCTAGGATGGAGGCGATAGGGGTCATCAGAGATGTTAAGGAACTGTGTCTTCCACATTGTATGTGAATTTGGAGTTTTAGTTCTATTATCTATGAAATTAAGCAAGGGGATCGTCAGGTTTGTTACTTCAGTAATGTCCCCCAATGCACTCAGGTCTCAAACACTGAAACCAGGAGTGGCTTTGTTCCTTGTCAAAACATGAGAAGTGTTTATATTAGAAATTTTCTCTTGCTGGTCTCAGTTCTATGTAAATGAGCTAGAGCTAACTTCCAGAATATAAAAGCCTACAGGAAGAAGATAAAAGTCGCCCTGGCTAATCATCTCTCAACCCCCAGACACACAGGTGTCAGTCCACCCAGCAGCTGACCACACACATTTGACGGACCACACACGTATGACACAGAGATCAGATACGTGGCTTAGACCAGAAGAATCAGCCACTCACCCCACAGGCTTGTGGACAAAATAAAACAGCTGCTGTAAGTAACCAGCTTTGTGGTGCTTTTTATTATGCAATTAAAACTACGTAGTTATTGACTAGATGGTAATTCTGTGTTAACCTTAGACCATGTAAAATTATAATAGTCTATACTTCTAGGCCTAAGCTTATTCAGTCTGGGCAGGTGATGAGGTAAGAGATAGGTCAAAACGTTCATTGCAGAAGAAATTGATATCAATTATAAATTGAGAAGCAAAATTCATTACCTTTGGTCCCCAAAATGTTCTTTTCTTGTATCACAATGCCCTATTCAAAGCATGTACATATCTGAAAACACATAATAAGGAACACCTTAAAATATCCAAGGAGAAAATACCCTTATAACATTATATAGAATACACTTATTTTTATTTTTATATCTAATCGGTGCTATATAAGAATGTAGCGATCAGAACGCAATTATAAACACTCCTTGTCTAAACCATAGCTTGTTTTGCAAAATACATTAATTAAATTATTTAAAAATTCACACACTGTCTCCAGTTTCACTCTGTTAAAGTGTTTTCTCACCCTTACAGAATCTATCTATAAAGAAAAATGTAACAGAACTTGCTTGAGAAGAAAAAAAATGTTTTGGTGTTACTTCTGTTGAGAAAGAAGGTATTAAACATATTGCAGAAAACAGTTTCCAGAGAAATCCTGGAGTCCCAAGAGGTTGCTCAGATAAGTCTTGAGTAAGCATCTTAACTTTTCAAGGATTACCTAAGACAAACTGAAAAGAGAAACCCTGAGGGTCCCCCCACTACACCCCTGCTTCCATCTTCTTCAGGTATATTGGGATGTGTGACATCTTGCATTCAACTGAGTTTCTGACTTGTATTATAAAAAGAGACCTGATCCCCCAAACCTGATAGAGGGTAGAAATAAAGGCCTTCTGCAAAACACACTCAATACAAGAGAGATTTCCCTGTGGCCTTAAATGCATTGTGGAGTCCAAATTGTGTCTCTTTGAAATGATTTCTGTTTACGGCTATACTTCCTTTTCTAAAGGAAGGACAAGCTAATGATTATGAAGAATGTATAGGCAATTTTCAGAATTTCCTGAAATTTGCGTGTGGATGTCTCAGGACTCAGATTGCCTCATGTTCCTGTAAGATTGGGTGGTTCCCAAAATCTCTGGACAATTTTTGATATCTTATTTGTTCATCGGTTAGTTGTTGGTAGGTTAAATTGATTTTCTTCTAATTTATTATATTTCAACTTCTTACCTTATATATGTCTATATACATGCAAAACCATAATTGTAAAGCTTAACTGTCACACAATAAACATATTACTAAACAAACATCTAAGTCTTAGTATCACTTTATGATTAGGATGGAAATGTTTTGATCATGAAAATGACCTGAGCTGATATAGTTCTGAAGGACCATGCTGGAGACTGAGTGGGAGATAAAGTTCAGTCAACATAAAGTGGAGTCAGGGGGAGTAGACATGGTGTGGATATTCACAGACATTTGTCTACAGGGGTTTTTAATCCTTTGCTTCAAAAACCTACTCCTGACTGTTTAGAGCTACTTCATTCCAATTGGCAAAGTGTGAAAGTAACCAAGATGACATTCAACAGATGAAGAGATAAACTGTGTTATATCTCTTCAGCGGAATATTCAGTAATAAAAAGAAATCACAAGTCACAAAAAGATGTAGAAGAAACTTAAATGCATATTGCTATGTGAGTGAATGTGTTTAAGTGGCTGAATGTAATAACGTGTAACAAAGGCAGTTTTAAAAGCCTATGTGCTGTATAATTTCACATGTATGACACTCTGGAAAGGGCAAAGTTACAAGACTTTGTCAAAGACCAGGGATTGCTAGAACTTGAGGGAAGGAATAGTGGAGGGATAAATAGGGAAAGCATAGGGGATTTTTAGGGAAGAGACACTATTCTATATAGCAATGTAATGGTGAATGCATAACATCCTACATTTGTCAAAACCAATAAAATGTGCAAGAGTGAACTCTAATGTAAGGATGGACTTTAGCTAATCTGTGTCTCACCAACTGTAAAAGATATACCACATCAATGAGAGATGTTAATAATTGGTGAAACTAAGATGTGAACTCTCTCAGTTCTGCATTTTTTGCATATTTCTGTTAAGCCTAAACGTTCTCTAAAAATAAATTATTATTTTAAATGAAATATATATTATATGTGCTGTATTTGTTTATATGCATGTAGTTAAGTACCCTAGTTACAGCTAAGTATCATAAAAAATTCAGTAGATGGCCAGGCATGATGGCACATGCTTGTAATCACAGTGATTTGGGAGGCTGAGGCAAGAGGATTGCAAGCTTCACCATCTTAGCAAGAGTCTAGGCAACTTAATTAGACCATGTCTCAAAAAACATACATAAAATTTTTAAAAGGCCTGCATATGTAGTTCAGTGGTAAAGTGCTACCGGGTTCAATCTTTAGCACCAAATTTTTAAAAAAAAATTTAAAAATTCAATAGATAAAAATTTGATTGGTAAAAAATACTTGAAACAAGATGAAATTAGTATCTATAATGTAGAAAATATTCTAACTGGGGCTAAATTGGTAAAAACTAGGACAACGGAAAAATTAACATGTGAATATTCAATTCAAACGGAAGTCCCAATGGCTGGTGAACATTTACAAAAATATTCATTTTCACTAGTAGAAAAGGTGTTAGAAATTAAAGCAATAATGAAAAATCAGTTTAACCCATCTGATCCACAGAAACTAAGAGTGACAGCAGCTACTATGGAAAGTGACTGGGACAATGGCCTGTTTTCTACACTATTGTGGAAAAACAATTGATACAGACACATGAAAAAGCTCTGTGGCAATATCTATTAAGAATCTACCGATCTTTAAACTCAGAATTCTCAATCATGAAAATCTATACCTCCAAGATAAAAGTATAAACAAGGAAGCATGTATATGGACTATGTTTATTACACATGGAGGGATAAAAAGCAAGATGTAATGTGATTTTCTGTTGCTAGGGAAGTAGTGTAATAAATTTTAGCATATTAATTGTGAGTACATCAGGAAGGTGGAACTTCAGGAGATCACTTCCTGTCAGGAACTATTAAATTTTCAACAATTGTAAGTACAAATATTATTTATGAAATTAGAAAAATTACACCAAATACGACTCATTGTGTGAAAACACATACATAATAGACACAAGTAGCTGTTTGGACATGAAAGTAAAAATAAAAATATGCTAGCAGAAAACAAAACAAAACCAAAATGCTTCTCATGAATTTCTAATTTGTATGAGTAAATTATTTCTGTTTTCCTCTAAAACTGTTTTACTGTATTGACATGCGATTGCATAAGTTGTTTTAATCCCTGTCCTAAAAACACATATGTGAAAGAATGATAGAGTAGTTAATAACATAGTGAAGTTGTGCTGTGGGCTTGTATTAACTCTCTTTTCTGCTCAATGAAGGACCACAGCATGGAAGCAGGGCGGGAAAGTCGTGGTACGTACCTTCCTGCACACATGTAGGAAGCTGCATGTCATCCTGCATTCTAAGAGGTAAAATCAACATTTAGGAAGCTGTTGCTTAATGGTGCCGTCTTCTCTTTGAGGTAGTTTGGCAAGAGTCTAGAGCAATTTGAGTTTCAGAGTTGGAGTAGCAGATGAAGTTGAATCCTGGTCAAGAGGACCGAGCTGCCAAGGACTCCTCAGTGGGGAGGAAAGGTCTATTAAAACCACAGGAGGAAAAGGGGAAGGCAGAATGACTTATTTCCCGCGTGGGCGTGTACTATGAGCACCATAGTCATGTTGATCTGAGGAGTGGTTCCCCCAGCTCCAAGCCTATCTCAGAGCATTTGAAATCAGCTTCATCATAACTTCCTAGGGTGCTGCAGCAATCATAAAGTACTCCTCTCAGAGATCTGAGCATAAGCAATGGAGTCCCATCCTTGTCTTCTGCTACATATAGGGTTAGGTGAGTCACTCAACACATTGTGCTCAATCCTATAAGTTACCTCTGGTGAACACCTAGGTTTGGTGGCTCACCTCTTAATCTCCTGATTCCCTAATAATTACTCTGAATGTTTTCATTATACTTTTTTCTCCTTCTGTTCTCCAAAACTTGATAACCAGTTCCATATATTAATTATTTCTGTTTGAATTACTTAAAATAACATTACTTTTCAGCATGAGCCTTATATAATTCATGCATGTATACTTAATACACATACAGATATCTAATTGTAATTTTTATAAAAGTTGTAAATACACAAGAGAAAGTACACTATTGTTTCAAGGACATGGAGGATAAGCAATTTTCATAGACTCTCAACATTATTTTCACTACTATATAACCTAGAAAAACTCACATCAATATTATGGGAGTTCATTGTCTCATTTAAAAGGTGAGGATTTCAATTATAGTTAATTTTTGCATATGAGTTGACACTTCAAACTGTATATGTACATTCATATATATGTATATTAGAAAAAGTAATCATTTTAGTCAGCTTTCATACTGCTATAACTCAAAGATCCTACAAGAACAATTTTAGGAGGAAAAGTTTGCGTAGGGGCTCACAGCTTCAGAGGTCTTAGTCCATAGAAGGCTGGCTCCATTCCTCGGGGCTCCAGATGAGGCTGGTGGCAGAGTATGTGGAGGCAGGCAGCGTGACACATGGCTCCAGGCAGCACAGAGAGAGAATGTTCCACTCAACAGGATCAACATATGTACGCTAAAGCCCTGCCCCAATGACCCACCTCCTCCAGCCACACCTACCAGCCTACAGTTACCACCCTGTAATCCCTATCAGGGGACTAACTCACTGACTGTGAAGGCTCTCATAACCCATTCATTAAACCTTTCAGTCATTTTGCATTGTTTCATGCTGAGCTTTTGAGGGACACCTTTCATCCAAATCGTAACAATAACTAACCTCCTCCCAACTATGCATGTTTGTGTGTGTATGTACACTTGCTTGTGCATGTGTATAGACCTTTTTTTCCAGGGTGTGTAAAACAGCGTTAAATCTAGCTGTCCCTTGAGGCTGTGGAAAGTGAGTGTTACCATTTTTTCCTGCTGCTTCCAAACTTGTTTCAAATGCTTTACATGTTCCAATTAATGCAGTTTCATTGCATGTTACCCTGAGGCTTTTGTAGAAGTATGGCACTTTACAACTTGAACGGACCAATAAATTGTAAGTTTCCACCCTGTTTTGGCAAACACACACATACACATAAGTCTCTCAGCGTAGTTATCCCCACATAAAGATGTTTTACTAGGTAACAGTCTTTGTGTGTGCGAGGCTACCGACTCTACAAGTGTTAACCCATGGAGGGTCCTGTTTTGTTCAAAGTGTTACCTGAGTGAAAATTAAAAATTGATGGAACGTCTGAGGCTGTCCTTGTGCACAAGAATTTTGAGGAGGTCAAAGCCCAGCACTGCCATGGGAACTGGCCCAAAAGAGGCAGCTAGGTTACTGTTTTCCTCTTTTAGACTCACTTGATATAATGGTTTAGATCTGGAATGTCCTCCCCAAATTCACATATTGAAAGCATGGTCTGCAAGTGGCAAGGCTCAAAGGTGGGGTTTTTGGTTAATAATTGGATGGTGAGGGCTGTAACCTCATTGGCAGATTAATCTGTGATAACTGATAATTTGGACGGATGACTACTGGATGATAATTGCAGGCAGGAGAGGAATGGATAGAGTAAGTAGGTCTCTGAGGGCCTTGAGGACTATACCTGTCCCTGGCCCTCTCCCCTTCTTTCTCTCTCTCTTTCCTTACTGCTGTGAGCTGAGTAGCTTTCCTCTTCCATGACCTTCCACCATGATGTTCTGCCTCACCTCAGGCCCATATCAACAGAGTTAGGTACCCATGGAAGAGATCTCTGAAACTGACCCAAAGTAAACTTTTCCTCACTTAAGTTGTTCTTGTCGGGTACTTTAGTCACAGAAACGCAAAACTGACCAATGCACTCAGTTACAATTTTGTCAGGAACATTTAAAGACTCTCTGTAAACTGCAGAGAAGACTTTATATCTATGTAAAAATTGGTTTTAACTATTGATATGAAGAGAAATGTGATTAGAGGGATTTTGTGATTCAAACTGACACATTGTAAGTGGGAATGTGATTAAATGTGGTTCTAACACAACTTTTTTTTTAACTTCTCTAGCCCAACGTGGTGAGGTGTTAAATTCCTAATCTGTGTGATGGTATCACTCCGTCATCTGGAATAAGTAAGTGGAAAAAAGAAATGGTGAGCAGAGCCTCCGACCTGACACTAGGAGCTCAGATAAGCAAACAGGCTTTTCACGGGTGAGAAACACTTGGAAATTTTGACTCACATGTAAGTGAAGAAGGATTTCAGTCCAGAGACCCTCAAAACATAATCAGTTTCTTACCTGGTTTTTTTCCCCCCATGGGATTTCTGCAGAGAACTGAGGTTTTGAAGGAAGCTGAGGAGTTTGTCTGGAATGGGAGGGAAATGTTTTATCATCATCCTTTGAAGCTAGAGGGAAAGGTCTGCTGTGAACACAGGGCACAATTTGCACTCAGAACATCTGTAAGCTTGAAAAAACGAAACTGCCACCCTGCTCAATATAACACAATTTCTTAACTGGATTGGTGTGGCTAGTCTTCACCCTATATGTCTAAGAGTGGAAAGCATGCTTGGTCTTTATGGGAAAAATGAAACAGACCTCAGGACTGATGATTCCTTTAAATATAATACCCAGGGGCTGGAGCGGTGGCTCAGCAGTAACAGCACTTGGCTTGCATGTGTGAGTACGCGGGTTCGAACCCCAGCACCATGTACACAACAAAGTGTCAGAGCAACAAAGGCCACATGAAAAACTAGATAAAATTAATTCTCTCTTTCTCTCTCGGTCTCTTTCACTGTCCTTCTCTCTCTTTAAAACAAACAAATAAATAAATATAGTACCCAGCACAGAGTAAAAATGACAATTAGAAAAACAACAATAGAGAAATAGGATGATTATAATCAAGTGACAATACTTTCAAACTCAAAAGATTCACAAAGAATTGTTGTTAGGCATATATAAATAATGCTGTATACTAAACAAACAAAAACAAATTATTTTAAGTGAAAAATAACCAACTATCAGAAAAGCAATGGCCAGTGTATCTGTGCAAAAATGCTCAGTATCATGAGAGAAGTGCAAATTAAAGCAGTTCTATATACATTATTAGTGATAATACAAATAATTTAAATGTTTTATAATTTTTTAAATTCTGAAAAAATTAATTTTTGACAAAAATATAAAGAAGTAAATCCTTTGTGTGTTTCTGTAATGGTACAACAACATACAAATGCCTTGGACAATGTCCTGGCATCACCTAGCAATGTGGCAAGGTTCGTACCCAGTGACCCAGCATTAAAGCTCTTAGGTATGCATATCCCAGACAAGGTTTGCCTGTGTGCACCGGGACACATGTAAATGGAAAAGCATTCAAAATAGTGTTAGCTTTTTGTGACCAGTTAAAGAACTGCTAATAAAGTGATTATCAACAGAAGACTGGTAAATATAGGCTGTGGTACAATTGATGACTGAGCAGCATAGGAAACATGATGTAGGGAGCAAGAGGACTACTTCTGGACTCCATTGTTCTAAAAGCCAAAAGAGGCAGACAAGTGTCATTTCTTAAGAATAACGAGATAGGGGCTGCAACTGTGAACAGAACAAAGAACTAACTCAAAGTAAAAGTGCAGTGTCCTCCAGGTGCGAGATGAGATCATGAAAGAGGAAGACACAGAGGCTGCTAAGGTTAGTGTTGTCATAGCATTTCTTAAAAACGTGATGCACAGGGGTTGCCGTGGTGGCTCAGCAGTTGGAGCACTTGCCTGACAAGTGCATAGACCTGGGTTCAAACCCCAGCACCACATACACAACTAGGTGTCAGGGAGAAACAAAGTCCAGATGGAAACATAAAAAATAAAATTGATTCTCCTTCTCTCTCTCTCACTCTTGCCAACTTCAAAATAAACGGTAATGTACACATGGGTAATGTTTTAATTGTCATCTGTGCCTTTGCCATTTACAAATGAACATTTCATATTTTTGAAAATTAACTTTTTAGATATAAATTAGAACCAGGGAGGATGTGGCAACAGTACAAATTTGGGTTTCCTAATTTTGAATCCATGTCCTCCCAAGAATACTATGTACAAATAACAGATCATCTGGATTTCCAAATTTCCGTAGTTCTAATATTAGAGGTAAGAATAGCATCGGTGTTTTCATTTAGATGATTAAACTAGCTCATGCCAAAGGCCAACATGATGCCTGGTGCAGAGTACATGACTAGCCTATATTATTTTGCAAGTGCATGCCTGACCATATAGTAGGTCTACTTCACAAAGTGTTGCAAGTCATAGAACCATGATGGAAACCTTTTCTTATTTTTCATAAGTCTATCCTAATCCAATGCCAAATTATTATAAGCAACACAAAGATTCAACTCTATAAGCAAGACACAGAGATAAACAGAATTTTAAAAAATCTAAGCAAACCTCTAATCAACAAATCTTTAAGTGTATTAAAGGATTACTACACCAAGCAGGCTTATTTTAGGAATACAAAGGTAGTTTGATTTCAGCAAATATTAAGCTATTCTAATACTTTAAGTGATTCAGAGATTAAAACTTCATGATCTCAATCAGATGCGGAAAGCAATAAAGCATTCAACATCTCTAGCCAAAAATTTATTTTACAAGCTAAAAATAATTTATTTGTTTTCCCTAATATTTTGGATATTTGGTTTGAGGAATTTAATGATACAAAAACTGAAATGAAAAATATTTTATACACTCTGATCAAAGTCAAGTGAGGATGGAAGTAAGAGAAATTGGTATTATAATAACTTTTTACATTGTAGTGGAGTGCATGGTAACAGACTATGTAAAAACAGACACTAGCAAGATAAACTGTTAGATATTGAAAAGGAAGAAACAGTGTCACTTATTTCCAGTAATATGACTGTACACATAAAAAATATAAAAGTAATAGATAAGTAAAGGGAAAGATATATCATAATTTTCAGTATAAATATTCACTTTCATATATATCAATTATCCCCAATAAATTTGAATATTTAATTTAGTTTCATCTAAAGTTGCAAAAAATGTTAGACACTCAATAACAGCCTATGCTTTTTTTTTTTTTTTAAGAGAGAGGGACAAGGGGCTGGAGTGATGGCTCAATGGTAAGAGTGATTGCCTGGCATGGGTGAGTATGTGAGTTCAAACCCCAGCACCACGTACACGACCAAGTATTAAAGCAACGAAGGTCACAAGAAACATAAATAAAAATTGATTTTCTCTCTCTCTCTTAAAGAGAGAGGGAAAGTGAGAGAGAAAGAGAGAGAAAGAGAGTGAATTTTTATTTGAGAGAGAGAGAGAATCAATTTTTATTTAATTTTTCATGTGACCTTCGTTGCTCCAACACTTCCTTATACACACGGTGCTGCAGTTCAAACTAATGTCCTCACAAGCCATGCAAGCACTGCATCTGCTGAGCCACCACTCCAGCCCCTAAGCTATTTTAACTTGAAGATAATGTGAAATACATACACTAACTGTGAAAAATAATAGCAACAGGTACACCTTTCAGGTTTAAAAACATACTATACTGGTATAATAATTTAAACAATCTAGTAACTGTTTTAAAACAGTGACTAGATCAAAGAACTAAAGTTCACAATTAGACTCAGTTTATGAAAACAATTTATAATATAAATGGAACTTCATATTATTGTTGAATGTGGAGACATCATTAAATGACATTGGCATGAAGTTAGAATGATTATTCCTTTAAGTAAGTAATAAACAAAATAAAGACAGGGAGATGACAGAATAGTAGATAGATCTAAAGAGTTGGTATACATAAAAGTAACTCCAAATGAATACACGTGATGGTGTTTAAATATTTGGGAAGGATAATATGCTTGTAACTTGGTGATAGAAAATTATTTCAAAATGCAAAATCCGCAAGTAACTGAAATGGTGACAGAAATGACTTCACACATAGCCCATGGATTGTAGAAATTATCAGAAACGTTTGACATGTGGCAGATGTGAAGACTTGTTTGTAACTCAGATACAAAATACAAATCCATATTCATAACTATCAAAACGATTTGTCTTGGGAATAAAAATAGAAAAGAACATAGAATATATAGAATTAATCTTTAACTTACAAAATAACCATTATCTTAATAACACAAATCAATTATGACTTCACCTGTCACTTTTCAAGAAGACTATCTTTCCCATCTTTACTTTTTTTTTAAAGAGAGAAGGACAGTGAGAGAGAGAATCAATTTTTATTGAGTTTTTCACATGGCTTTCATTGCTCCCACACTTAACTGTGTACGTGGGTGCTGGGGTTTGAACCTGTGTACTTGCGCATGCCAGGCAAGCGCCATAACCATGAAGCCACCACTCCAGCCTTCTTTTTTTTTTTTTTTTCTTATAATTCAGAGTGCCGTCCTTACCTCTCTTACGGAACAATTGATCTGATAAGAATGCATTGTGCATTATCATCAATTGAAAAATTGAGAATTCCTTCTCCCTTTCCCTTTCCCTCTCCTTCACTCCCATACTACATATCTCTTCCCTGCCTTTGCAAAGGGTCTTAAGCACAAGTTGAGGTATTGGTTAGGAATGATTGGGGACTCTGATATTAAGGATGTGGAAATTTCAACAAATATAGATGAAGTTCAGAACCTTGAACTGCAAGTCTTCCTTGAAAGTCTTTTGCCAACAGACGTAGTTTCTCCACACCATAAGAAACAAGCCTTATCTTACACAAAGACTTTTCAATGGCATACCTAAGACAGGTACTTCACAAGGGGATGCAATTTCATCACTGGCCCTAAATGTGACACCCTCCGTTAAATTTGGTACTATAAGGAGATTTAAACACCTGCATGAACACAGGGGTAATTATACACTTACCTTAGAGGAATAGAGGAATCTGGGAAACATTGGTGGAGATGACATTCAATCAGAAAGTGGGCTCTGATTGTTTTCATAGTTATGTTGAAGCTTGCCTTCACTGGTACATTGTGTTCAACATGATTGAAATTCAGAAGTTCTTTGGAGTATAACAAAGAAAGAAGCAAGGACTAGAATCATTCCTCGTGGAGAAAACTGTCTTCACAAAGGCATTAAAATGCTTTCCGTTCATGAAGAGGAGACTAGAATCCATGTAAACCTCTCTGGTAGTTGGTTGTCTTATCTGGCTATAAAAGGGGATCTGGAGCCCCTTACATCACTATGAACTCGGACTCCACATCTTAGTGATAATAACATGGTTCCACGTGGTAATACCTAATCATTCCTGACCAGGTGGTTGTTCATGCAGCAAAAGGCCTCAAGGACAGATTTGTTTCAACTTTCAGGGCTATGAGATAGTGAGTAGCAACTAAGTTTTTACAGTGCCCATGGAAAAATATAGACAGAGTTTCTTGAACTGTATAATCAGATAAATCCTAGGTCAGTGGAGATAAACCTGATTTGTGTCTCCATAGTTACCTAATAAGTTTGAAAAATCAGTACCTGGAAAGTCTAGGGAAGAAAAATGTGGATGTTCTCAGAATAGAAATAGAATGAGAATATATTTGTGTCCCATGAAAGTGCTTATAGCATTTATGATGGCTCAGGCTACCAGTAACTAGGTGTACAAGAGGACCTATCCTGGGGTCATCAGAGAGTTTATTGTTTTTCCAGCTATCCAATGTTTGATTAGTGGACTCATGAAAAAAGTGGCTATTTTGGCAGCTATGAGGATCCATGTAAGTTTAACAACATGAAATCCCTTCATGTCATAGCTGATCCAACTGCCATACCTGCTGACGTCCCAAATTGCCAATAACAGGTCAAATCCAAGCACCCACATGGTATCATTCCCAGGACTGATGCTGGAGGGAGGATCAGACAGCCACCTAGTGATAGTTTGATTACACTGGGGCTCATCCATCTTGGAGAGAAGAGCAATCTGTCCTTATGTAAACAGAATCTATTCCAAATGCAAACTTGTATTTTTGAGCAGGATTCTCCCACCAGCCCCATCTTCAACTGACAGAATGTTTTAATCTCTGCTGGGAAATAACACTCAACACTACCCTTTATTATTCTATAAAGGTAGCAAATATCATTTTACAAGAAAAGCAAGCAATGGGCATTGGCATTCTCTGACCTACTATGTATCTAATCACCCAAAGATACTTGGTTTCTCATAATGATGAAGTGACCACCAGAGGAAGAGGTCCAGTACCAACTGGAGGATATACCATAAAGGCTGGGATGTTTAAAGGTGTATTAAAATAGTGAAAAATGTACAACACATGAATCCAGTAATTTGGGGTGAAGAAATTTACTGAATTTTTGCTTCTTGTTCTAAAACCTATGAATTTAGCTAATTTAGAGTTCCTAGGTCCTAAGAGGAACATTTTCATTAGAGGACCTTTTTATGGTCCCCAGATATAGAATTCTGAGAGTATTAATTTGCCAAATCAATCTTTTGCTACTGAACCGTCAAACATAGGAGAAGACTGAGGTGAAGGATCCCATTTTTAAAGGGAAATTGCATGTTTTCTCCACAGTAGATACAAGAAAAACTGTGTTGGAACCAGGTAATTTACTTGAGGAGCTCAGAACTTCAATCTTATTGATGTGTGCCCCACTAAGTCTACTCGGTAATCACTGTGGCTTACATTTGCTACTTAAATCATTGTGATGGGAATCGATTCATGGTCATTTATTTAAATAAATGGATAAAAAATGGAACAATGAAGAAGTGCTGATAAAGTTATATATAAAATACTATCGGAACAAGGTGAAAAGTAAAGAAAGGAAGTAAGTTTTATCTGAGCTTTAAAATACAGTAAAATGCTGCATGTTACAAGTTTAAAAAAAGTTTATGATAACGAAAAAATGGACAAATAAAATGGGGTAGGATGTATGAGGTAGAGAAGTAGACAAGGTGTGTGGTGTGTATTCACAGTTCCAGATGGGGTAGACAGGCCTGAAGCCTCCTATTCTGGTCTTTGGATGATGTCCTGAAGATGGTGAAGAGCCATGCAGAGAAGTGGAATGATCAGACACACATTTTAAAAAGATTTTTGGAGGTGCTGGAGCAGTGGCTCAGCGGTTACAGAGCTTGCCTGGCATGCGCAAGGATGCAGGTTCAAACACCAGCACCGTGTACACAGTGAAGTGCTGGACTATTGGAAGCCACATGCAAAACTAGGTGGAGGTGATTCTCTCCTTTTCTTTCTCACTGTCCCTCTCTCTCTCAAAAAACAAAACAAAACAAAACAGATTTTTGGAAGCAAGCACCTGTAAAGTTAATGAATATTCATGGATGAGTAAATAAATAATTGAAAGAATAAAAGCAAAAACAAATAGTACAAAACTAGGAGGCTATTAAAATTCTTCAAGGAAGACTTGCAGAGAGCTGGAAAAGCATTTTCCAAAATATTTAAATTTATACACCATGAGACATCTCTACAATCTTCTGTGGCTTTCAATCAGCAATGACATAACTTGGCCAATACCAGGTTCTTCCACACTAGCTTTTAAACAATACGTTTATAAGAAGAAAACCTACAACTTAGGAAACAGAAACAATCAGCAAAAGGAGATTTTTTTCTCTCTATTCTAACTGTAAAAATATGAGATACATTTACTTTTCTGTCCAAATGTTTGATAGGATTTATTGCCAATATTGTCTGCACCAGAATTGGCCCAATGGTACAAAGAACTAGTGGAATTGCTCTTTGCAGTGAATTATATAATCACAGTAACCTTGGCTCAGAGTAGCTACACGTTATTGAGTTATAGGTTTCAGGCTGATGCTTCAAAAAATCAAAAGGTCAAAGAATTACTCACATATGGCAATATGAAGTACAGCCACACTGTCGTTTTTTTTTTTTTTTCTCTCATGAATACAGCTAGCATAAAGTCTAGAGGAAAGTCATTTGACTCTATTTTGTGCGCGGTGGAGATAGGCAGCGACCATCTTGATTAAGATAAGCAACGGCAATATTTACTTCCCTTTATCATCAATGCTTACCATTATTATATTAAACAGCATGCCCATAACATTGGTTTTGAAGCGTGCAGTATGCTCTCTCCCACATACTGGCATTTCCATAGGCAAATTACTTAACCCTGCTGAGCCACATTTCCTTAAGTTGTAAAAGGAGGATAATAATACTTGCAGTATAGTTAAGAGGATTAGAGGTTTTTTTTTTTTTGTGCGAAGCAAAGTTCCTATTGCAGAACTCCTATTATTTAGGCATTAAATCTTGCAGACACAATTTGCAAAGTGAGATTCCATTTATTTGAAATATAGGTATAGCATGTGGTGCTAGGCTGCCTTGTTATTCCCGTGTTATCCTTGAGTGTAAGCTAACTTAAGTTCTTGCTTGTAACTAAGAATAGAACTTAGCAAAAGCAGACACTTGTTATGCCACAATATATAACTAATAAACGAATAGATAAGAATTTGCATTGATAAATGACTCTGAACTTGTCCATCTGTACAATAGAAAATGTGTAATATGTGTACAATGGAATAGAACACAGCAACCAAATGCAATAAAAAAAATCTTGAAACTTAAATAGCAATGAGGGTGACATAAACACAACACTGAACAGATGAATGTAGCACAGGATACAGGCAGGAGGGGCCATTTACATAAATTTCAACAACATGCAAAATTACACTATTTGGGGACAGTGTTCAGGTTAAATTGGATGTAAAGCAAGAATATATTACCATTTAATATCATGCCAAAATCTCCAATAAGACCAAAAAAGGTCACCCATGTCTTTTGAGGAATACATTTCTTTATTTTCCTAGACACAACTAATTTGACCCCAGGTGAGTAAAAAACCTAAAGATTTATGCTAATTTGTAAAAACATGAAGCAAAATTAAAAAATAACTGATAATCATGATTATTTTTCTTCTCTCTGGTACAAAACATAACTCTGAAAGTGTTGCTTTTATTGTGTGTAAATTATGCACAGTTTCTTGTGTCTTATATTTATATTACAGATCTAATTTGTAAACAATGATTGTCTCAAAAAATGAAATGCTGCAAGGTACATTTTACCAGAAGAACTTTACTTTATGTGTTGGAAGCAATACTACAATGCCTATTCAGGAAGGTAGGTGAGGACCAGTTTATGTAAGGAGTGAAGAATATCACTAGGAACATCAGCGGATTAGGAAATCCCAGTCACGGGTGCTGCGAGTGAACCCTAACGACAATGACCTGAACTGCTCTTGGTCCTGCTCTCAGAACTGAAGAGCCAATGCTGCCATTGGAATATTTCCAGAATGACAGAAATCTTCAAGAATGAACATAAAACTAAACAAATAAAAACTGACATGGAAGCTTTACACAGCTTCTAGGGCGAAGCCAGCTCTCCTACCTTAAAATCCTGATTACCCTGAAGAGTTTTAGGTTTGCTAATTAACAGTCCTCACTGCACATAAGAACATGAATCAGGACAACTAGGAAGAAGACATGCTACAGAAAGGCAACCTGATCCAGTTTATATCGAATTGTGATCACTGTGAAATTTTGCTTTTGAATGTTTTCTTTCATGGAAAAAAATATTTAGAGAAATAATATCAATGGCCTTAGAAATATTTCAGAAAGTTTTATTATTCACATATGCTGTAATAAAGTAAGTTTATACCTAATTTTCTGCCCTATAAAGAGTGCAGAAACTGGGGTTGGAGTGGTGGCTCAATAGTTGTGGCACTTGCCTGGCATGAGCCAGCAAGCGAGTTCGAACCCTAGCACCAGGTACACAACAAAGTGTCAGAGCAACAAAGGCCACAAGAAAAACTAAACAAAAAAAATTGATTCTCTCTTTCTCTCTCTGTCTCTCTCTCACTGTCCCTCTCTTTAAAAAAATAGGAATTGGCTGGTAAAGTTTAACATCTTTTCACATGCTTATTTACCAAACATATATTTTGTTGAGTGAGATATCTATTTCTCTTGCCCATATACGAATTGTTTGCTTCTGAATGATAATTTTTGAGTCCTTTATACATATTATAGTAGAGTCCTTCATTGGTTTGTAAATAATTCCTCAAAATTTAGACCATATCTTTATTTTCTTAAAGCTCATTTTTTCAGATAAAAATATTTCACTTTGTTGTAATCTAATTTACCAAATTTTTTATTTTATGTATTATATGCTTTTGGCATCCTAACAAAGGTTCACCAAGCCACATATCATAAAGATTCCTCTTTTATGTTTTCATCTACAAGTTAGGAACTTTTACTTTTTATATTTAAATCTATAAGTTAATCTATTTGAGCTCATTTTTAAATTTTTTTTATTTTTGAACAACCTTATAAGATTTTAACAAAATAATATAAAATGTGTATATATTCTGGATATTGCAATTATCCCCAGGAGTGCCCCCCCAATTACCCTCCCTTATCCCTCCCTTCCCCTTCCCACTATATCTCTAAAAAAAGTATTAGATTGTAAAGGACTACATCTTATCTGGATTTAACTCATGCTACTAGACCAACTTTCTCATTGTCCAGGGTCTAATCCCTACCTCCACAGATGAGTGGAGACAATCGACCCTTAGATCTCTGGGTTAAGCTGATTTTACTCATCATGATCTCTTCCATAGCTATCCATTTACCTTCAAAGGCTGCAATATCATTGTTTCTAATTGCTGTGTAATATTCCATGGTATAAATGTACCGCAGTTTTTGGATCCATTCTTCCAGTGAGGGACATCGGGGTTGTTTCCATAGCCTAGCAATAGTAAATTGTGCTGCTATGAACATCGATATTGCTGTGTCGCTGTAATGTGCTGATTCTAAGTCCCCTGGAAAGATACCCAGGAGTGGAATAGCAGGGTCATATGGTGGACTCATCCCTAATTTTTTGAGGATTCTCCATACTGCTTTCCAGAGGGGCTGTACCAGTCTGCAGCTCATTTTTATAGCAACTGTGTAACAAGATTCATGATTTTTTTGCTATGAATATATGCTATGGTCTGAATATCTGTGTCCCTCCAAAATTCATACATTGACGCATAATTATATTTATGTTAGACAGTGGATCCTCTAGGAAGTGATTCTGTCCTGAGGGATCTGCCATTGTGAATGGTATGAATATCCTTATAATAGAGGCCAAAGGGGGCCTGTCTGCTCTTCCAGCATGTGAGCATGTGTAGAAGGTACCATCTATGAGAAACGGTGTGTTATCATGCAAGGAATCTGCCTGTGACTTGACCTATAACTCCCCAGCCTCCAGAACTCTAAGGACTAAATTTATATCATTCATAAATTATTTAGTCTAGGTTATTTTGTTATATCAGCCCCCCCTCCCAAATAAAGAAAAACTAAGAACTTCAGCACCATTCATTGAAGAAGTAAGTCCTGCTTCCAACATTGAAGTGCTTCTAGATATTTGTGTAAAATCAGCTGTACAACACCCACTGTCATCAGTGTAAACACTGTCTGGTGAAGTCTACACGATGGAATATTATTTGACCATAAAATGTAAAATACTGATACTGTTACAAGTTGGCTGGACCTTGAAAGCCTCATACTGATTGAAGATCATATTGCATTTATGTGAGGTATCCAGAATACAGAACTACCTGGAGACAAAAATTAGACTAGTGGTTGCTTATGGATGTGGGGTGGGGTGGGGAGCATGTGGGGATTATTGCTGAAGTGTACAAAGTTTCATTTTGAAGTGATTAAAATGTTTTAATATTGGTTGTGGTTCTGGCTTAACATGGCTACGTGCATGTTTTAATGGGTGGATTATTGAGTATGTGCACTATATATTAATGAAGATTTTTTAAAAGTTATCAATGCTGCTTGGAATTGTTTCTGTGTACTCTGTTCTTTTCCATCAACCAAGGTATCTAATTTTTCAATCACAAACTCTTGATCCTATAGCACTATAAGAAATTTTGGAATCAGGTAGCAGTATTCCTCTCACTTTATTCTTCGTTTTCAGAACTTTCAATACTTTGCCTCCTTCATTTATCCATTTAGATTTTAGAATGATCTTGTCTCTTTGCAAATAAAATAGTGAGCCAGATGTGGGAGCTCACACCTGTACTCCTAACAGCTCAAGAGGCTAAGGCAGGAGGATCACAAGTGCAAGACCAGCCTCAGCAATTTAGTAAGGCCCTAAGCAATGTGGTGAGGCCCTGTCTCAAAGTAAAAAAAATAAAATAAAAATAAAGGGCTACGGATGTGGCTCAGTAGTTAAGTGCTCCTGGGTTCAATCCCTGGTACAAAAAAAAAATCCAAATAAGATAAAAAGGGGATGTCATGGCAATCATGTCAAATGTTTCTTCAATTTTGGGGAACAGACATGTTAACCAAGTTGAGTCTTCCAATTTATGAGCACAGTACATCTCTCCCTTAAGTTAGTTCTTTATTTTTTAATCAGTTATTTTGAGTTTTTATCCCATAATTCAAGTAAAAGCTTTGTTATAGTTATACCTAGCAGTTTCATTTCTTGAGCAATCAAAGGTGCTGTGTATTTAATTTCAGTTCCCACCAGCTCATTGCTAATACATTCAGGTGCTGCCATACAGTGTTTTGGTCAATGATAGACTTACATATACAGCAGTGATCCCACCAGGTTGTAATGGAGCTGAAAAATTCCCATCACCCAGCGACCTTGCAATTGTCATAATGTTGCCACTCAATGCGTTACTCACGAGTTCATGATGCTGCTGGTGTGAACAAGCCAGTGAACTGTCAGTCATAAGATACAACAACAGTTATGTGTAGTACATAGTACTTGAAAATAGCAAACTACTGTGCTACTAGTTTGTGAACTTACCATGCGGTTCACTGTAATTTTAGAGTGTAATGTTACTACTTATTAAAAGACGCTTGCTGTAGAGCCAGTGTGCCAGGTTACGCTGGCAGCAGCCTCACACATCTCGTGTTTATTGAATCTCTTGATTCCATCAGGAGGCCTGGTCAAGTGATTGACCTATACTACCCAGGTTTATGTAAGTGTACTCTGTGATTTTGCACAATGATGAAATTATCCAATGACACATTTCTTAGAGCATATATCTATCATTAATCAATACATGAACACAGACAGACAAACAACTAATTTTTAGCAATTAATCCTATGTTGTATGAACTTAATGAATACACTTATAGCTGTAGAATGATGTTTGGTACAATTCTTTAGGATTTTTTAAAAGGCAATCATGTCATCTCTAATTTAGTTTTTTGCACTCACTTTTTATCTGTATTCCTTTTCTTTTCTTTTCTTGTATTATGGTGTTGTCTAGAACTGTGTATATGTCCTTTGGATCTGTTTCTCTGGAGAACCCTGAGTATCACTATCTAAACATACTACCTATCTATCTATCATCTATAAATATCTTAATGGTCTGCTTTTCTGGAGATTCCTGAATATCCCAATAGCATGAAAAAGTGAAGTTCCAAGAAAATGGCTTCTCTCTGCTTATTTTAATTGACTAATAGAAACACTATAGCTCTGTCCCTTCTAGTCATACCACAAGGACAAATATTTTCCTACGCTAGGAAAATTGGAAGTAAACTAAAAGAACTTAGTTTCTGAAAAGAGATTCTTTATATTTTTAAAGAGAGAGAGACAGTGAAAGAGAGAGAAAGAGAGAATCAATTTTATTTAGTTTTTTATGTGGTTTTCATTGTTCCTATACTTTGTGTGTACCTGGTGCTGGGTTTCAAAACTATATCCAGCCACTGAGCCACCACTCCAGCTCCTGGACAGAGATCTTTTATGTGAAGCAGAGAAATATACTGAGACTAAAATATCCTTCTAAATGCATGAGGAAGAGCCATGTCCAAAATGTACATGGACCCAAATGGGTTAAGGCTGAGCCAAGGGACAATTATTTGGCAAGAGAAAGTCCAACAGAACAAAGTTGCTTTTAATTTTCTCTTTGGTGTTGGGAATCTGCTAGCAGATCAAAAGAAGCTCCTTGACCAAGAGCCAGATCCTGAGTGTTAGCATGTGGTCTGATCTTGATGCAGGGGAGGATGAAGCTGATAGCTCTTGGTATCTATCAATCTATTCTTGAAGACCAAAGTATAGACTGTTTGAGAAGACCCTATCAGTTCTGCTGTCTTTCCTTGAGTTCCTCTCCCTTACCTGTTTTTCCACTTCCATTCTGCCAGACTCCTCTTTACAGTATATTTTTGAGAGGCTACAATGAGAAAAGGTGTTGTTGAAGTTGACAAAATGTGACGTAACTTCATCCTGAGAAGAGACTTCTGCCTCTAAGTGTGGATGCTCTGCCCTTCGTTATACATGGGGCAGTTTCAGGCATCAGCTACACGTACCACAGTTTATCACGGGGACAGAGATAAGAGCTAACCTAAAATAAGTCCAGAAGATGGGATCCAGTCACAAACAGGTATGTCAAAGCACTAGATATTGTGGATGGTGGAAGTAGACAGTAGCACATAAAGAGTATGTAGATGAATCGGGGAGGCATTTCTGATTGCCCTGTAGACTGGTTTTGGCTAGGGAAAATTGGATAATGCTGGGTAGCAGTCACCTGTTTCAGATTCAAGGATTTAATTCACCCCCGTATATGTTATCTGCAGATCTGTGGACCTACTGACATCCAATTTTCACTCCAGTTTTCATGGTTTTTGTTCCCACTCTGTTATGTGGCCTGTATTACAACTTCATTGGAGTGTACCGGGTAAGATATGGATACATAAAATGCATGAAGATATACATAAACGTATGTAGATACATATGCACATTTACCCCTCTACCTTCTCTCTCTATCTCTCTCTTTTTACTTAGTGGCATGACTTCATGCCTACTTAACTATACAATCCTAAAGCAATGTGCTTCTGTCTTCAGTATTTTGTAAAATCAATAGCAAAATCACTAAAAATAACCTCTCAACTTTCTAGCTGCCTCCTGGGTCCTTTCATCACAAAATGGCTGTTAATGAACCTTATAAAGGGCTTAGTGAACATTAATATTAGACTACCTGCAATGATGTGTTAATTAAAATTAAGTTCCTTTTTCATTTAAGATGTGATAGGAAAGAAAATTTGACACAGGCAAAGTAACACTGTGAATTTTAATTAAGAGAAATTTAGAAGTGGGCACATTTCACGTAATTGCAATTGTTCAGACATCCTGTAGACAGTATACTTCCTGACTTGATCAGAAACTGCACATTAGAGTTGAGGGTGACGGCAAGTCAGACAGAAATCTCTCGCTACCTGATAGCAGCATACCAATGTCAAGATAATTATGACTTTAATATTTAAAATTTGTTGATTTCATTCATATTTGCCTGCATGTATGCTAACTAAAATTAATTAATTTTAAATTATACACACCAATTACAACATCAGACTCATTTTCCAACATATTATTCCTCACTGATTACATATCTGGTAAGATTGCTTTAATTTTTAATTTTGTACTTTAAAGTCAAATAATAATATGTATTTCTAATTAAGCTCACTTACATATCTCACTGCTGATTAAACCATATTTTAATATTTTATGTTACCAGCCACCTTTAATTCCTCTGCTCTCACAGCCTTTTCCTCTCTGCTTGTTTTCCTCGGCTCAGATCCCGATGTGACATCTAATAACATTTCTTTCCTAATTCTGTTTTACAGCAGTGAAAAGCTTCTAGATTTTTGGTCTAAAAATAAGGATGAAGTGAGGGATAAAACATCTCAGAGAAGACAAGGGAGATTTATTAGATTATGCCACAAGAAAGTGTTATTTTTAAAGGTTTCCTTAAGTTTCCTTATAGTTTGCAGAGAGCTAGACAATCTATTTACAAAAGTTATAAGGCTGCATCTTACAGAAATCTAACACAGATGTTTTGACCTCAACAAAGTTATGGTTATCACAATTATAAGCTGATCTTTCCTTTTGCAATGAGAAACAAAATAATGAAGTGGAATTAACATTTGTTGAGTATTTACCACATGCAGAGCTTCACAATTATTATTTTACTGAGTCCTTACAAAATGCCACAGCTGAGAGATCTGAGGACCAGAAAGGTGAAGAGACATTGTGCCAGGGCACTAGTTCCCAGGAGCAGAGCCAGGAAAGCAGCTCCCATCCATTTTGATAGAGTCCCACACTGCCTGTGTCCTCAAGTTAAAAAGTTAAAAGTTAACTGGAGATTCTAAAGACTTGGTCAAAAAATCAGTGCTTTGGGGTAAATCGCTGGAAGTTCTTTAGGCACTGTGTTATGGGAGGTGAGCTGTTCAACTCCCTTCCTTGTACTTTTCTCTCCCTTCCCCTCTCGCCCTTCTTCAGTACTCAGATAAATCACTGAGTCATGAGGGCAAGGAGAGAAAGGGCAGTTATGGGCAAGAGAAAGGATGTCTGAAGCCCCCTTTAAACTTGCTCATTATATTGTTTCCTACCAGGAATCATTCTTTAACACAGATTTAAAACAAGAATAAGGTGACTGTTCTAAATAGTCAAAATGAAAAAACATATTGAATTTGTTTATATAAATAAGATAACAAGATGAAAAAGCGAAAAGTCAGTGCATATGTGGCAAAGATAATTAGGAAAGCATAACATATATGTCTGCTATTAAAAATAAATTAAATGGGGAGCTGGAGCGGTGGCTCAGCGGTTTCAGCACTTGCCTGGCAAGCACGAGGACCCGGGTTCAAACCCCAGCACCTCATACACAACTAAGTGTTGGAGCAACAAAGGCCATGAGAAAAACCAAATAAAGTTGTTTCTCTCTTTCTCTGTCTCTCTCACTGTCCCTCTCTCTTTAAAAAGTAAATAAATAAATAAATAAAATGAAATGAATATCTCTTTTAAAAATAAAAACACATAATATGTCTCAGTCTATTGTTTCAAAGTACGGGGTAGAATGTGTTACAAGGGAACCAGTTAAATCATGGTACAAACTGTATATTAAATTTATTTTTAAAAATTAAAATTATTTTAATTTAAAACAAGAATTTAAAATTATTAAAATTATTTTCAAAGTTAAAATCTGAAAATGTAACTTATAGAATGAAAGAAATATCTGCAAATCAGATTTTCAGATCGTATATCTGAAGAGGATCTAGTACATAAAATATTTAAAGAAAATATACGACTCAATAACAAGACGACAACCCACTTTTTAAATGGGCAAAGAGCTTGTATAGACATCTTTCTAAAAAGGATACACAAGCGTCCAAAAATCACATCGAAGGGTGCTTAGTGATTTGGCATTAGGGAAATGCAAATAAGAACTACAATGAAACACTTCTTCACACCAACTAGGATGGCAATATTTTTTAAAAAAAGGGGAAAAAATAAGTGTTTATAAAGATGCGGAGAAATTGGAAACTTGTACCTTATAGATGGGAATGTAAAATGGAACAACTAATACGTAAAACAGCTTGACAGTTCTTCAAGTAGGTATAGAATTACTAAATGGCCTAGCTATTCCACTCCCACATGAACTAAAGACAGAACATTTTTGGCAAAGAGAACATAAAAAGTTCTTCAATTCTTAGAGAGTTCAAGAGAATATAGCTATTAAATTAGCAATTTAGTTAGATCACATTCTTCATAAAGACCAGAAAACTTGCTGAATATTTAATCTGACCCTCAGAGGGGGGTCAGCTGGGGAATCCTAAAGAGAAGGCTCAACTATTCAGTTGCTTGGGCCAAGGACAAGGAGTGGGTTGTGGGTGGGGAATGAGGTAGGTGTAGAAAGTACAGAGTCAGGTGTTGAATCCTGTCATCAAGGAGCAGGAGTCTGACATGAGGAGACCTCTAGATGGAGGGGCCCGGACTAGTGGTAGAGAGGAAAACAAACATTCCTAAGAGCCTACTGAACGCAGGGTGTGAGTCCTGCACTGTGATTCCCGTGACCCTGCAATGGCTGGGCTCTGCTCCACACCTGATACACAGGATATTTTGGCCAAGAGCTGGAGATTTGTTTGCCTTTTTCTTTTTCCTTTTATCTTACGTTACTTTCCAGATTCTAAATGCTTTCATGTCTATTATACTAGATTTTCACAGCAAAAATGAGAGACTTTTCCAATTTTTTTATCTAAGGAAAATTTCAAGGTTAAATGACTTATTTGCAGCCACAATACCAGGAAACCGACAAAAAAGATCGAAAATAAAATTGTTTTGAGAAAAAGTTCAATGCTTCTTGAGAATACCCTATAATATGCAGGCACCACTTCTTTTGTTTAAGGTAGCCTATAATATTCAGGATACAAATCTCATGAATAAAAATATTTCAGAGTCTGAATCTGAAAGTAAACTTTGACCATTTGTTCTTTTCCTTTACTTTTAGATTCTTCTGAGTTGATGTAAGTTGAACCCCACCTGCTAAGAGCAGCTGTTTCACTATCACATTGTAGAAGTACTGGAGAGACTTAAGTGACTTTCTTAAGGCACCCAGAAAGATGAGATCAAACATAAGGTATTATTAGGATTGCTTTACATTTGAATTAACCTGCTGACTTTCAACAGCTTTACTGTTTTCAGAAATTATGATGTCGATTTGAGACAAATAGCATAACAGCACTGCACGACTGTTACCAAAACTATAAACTTCTTGCTTTCAAAAGTGTGTTTTGAATGTGCATCATCCAGGATCTAATCTACAATAAACTGGCATGAGCTATCACTGGACCTCACATTTCTAAGAGCAACATGACCCAGGATTGAGAACCCACATGCATGGTCTTAAACAGAAGACATTGAGCAAGCCAGTAAATACACGAGAAAGTGTTCTAAAACACTAGTAATCAGAGAAATGCAAATCAAAACTACATTAAGATTTCACCTCACTCCAGTCAGATTGGAGAAGATGAAAAATACAAATAATAACAGATGCTGGAGGGGTTGCGGGAAGATAGGATCACCAGCACACTGTTGGTGGAACTACAGGGTACAGCCACTCCAGAAAGCAATGTAGAGACTCCTCAAAAAATTAGGGATGGGGGCTAAAGTGTTGGCTCAGTGGTTATGGTGCTTTCCTGGTGTACTCGAGGACCTGGGTTCAAACCCCAACACCACATATACCACAAAGCAACGAAAGCCACATGAAAAACTAAATAAAATTGATTCTCTTTCTTTCTCTTACTGTCCCATTCTCTCTTAAAATAAAAAATCTTTTTAAAAAATTAAGAATAGATCCACGGGAGGATCCAGTTATCACTTTTCTAGATATTTTCTCAGAGGAGTTAGAATCAGCACATTAGAGACACAGCAAAATCTATGTTCATAGCAGGTCAATTTACAATAGCAAAATACGGAACCAACCCTGGTGCCCCTCACTGGATGAATAGATCCAAAAATTGTGGTATATGTATACAATGGAGTTCTACTCAGCAATTAGAAACAATGATATTGCAGCCTTTGAATGGAAATGGACAGCAATGGAAGAAAACATGCTGAGCAGTTAGCCAAACCCAGAGAGTCAAGGGTTGGTCGATTGTTTTCCCTCATTTGTGCAGGCTACAGCAAAACCCAGACTTGCGTGAAACCTTGGGTGAAAGGTTGACAGACTCATGTATTAGACCCAACAAAGGCACAGCAACACATAATCTAGGGGAATCATAGATATGTGTGTGTTGGGGTGAGAGAACATGTGGGGGAGGGAAGAAGACAGGAGGATAGGGAGGGATCTAGGAAGACAAGCACCAATGTAGCATGTTCTTTACCCCCCTAAGAATCCAGGTAATAATTATGCAATCATTTAATTATTGAAAGTTCACAATCTAAGCATTTATATCACTTGTAGGGGTGAAATATAGCAGAATCAAGAGATGGGTGTGGGTAATATGGAGGTAATTCTGGTTTAAGAACAAGTGCATAACATATTGTTATTTTATATGCATTTATGATTATACAATAATTAAACAACTCAATAAAAATTTAAAAAAGAAAAGAAAACAAAAGTGGTACATTAAGGGGGCTAGAGTAGTGTCTCAGCGATTATGATGCTTACCTGGCATACATGAGGACAGGGGTTCAAACCTCAGCACTATGTACACAAGGAAGTGTCGGAACAACGAAAGCCACTTGAAAAACTGAATAAAAATTGGTTCTCTCTGCTTTCTCTCACTGTCCCTCTCTGTTTAAAAAAAAAAAAGGTATATTAACAGCAATCCAGACAACACTGGATTTGATTCTAACATAGAAGGTAGTGATCTTTCAATAAGCTTACTTAATTTTATTCAGAGGATCAGTAATTTTACATGTCAACCTCACAGGGTTAAAATACCTGGATATCATATAGAACATTTTTTATTCCTGAAGTGTCCATAAGTATGTGTCTGGATGACATGAGAAGCGAGTGAGCAGACTAATAAAGATCTGTCCTCACCATTGTGGGTGGGCATCATACACTCTAAGTTTAAGGCTAGACAGAAGAAAAAGGTAGAGAAAGAGCAAATTCTGTGTCCTTCAGGTAGGACATGCATCTTCTTCAGCTCTTAAAAATCACAGCTCTGGTTCTTGAGCCTGCAGACTCCAGGTCTTGCATTACATCCCTCCTTCTGTCCCTGCCCTTCTTTCCTGGCTGTCCAACTTCCACAAGGTAGGTCATGAGACTTCTGGGTCTCTACAATGAAAGGAACCAATTCTCATTATAAATTTCCTCATATATGCATATAGTATATATGCATATATATGTATATACTATCAGTTCTGCCTTCTGCTTCTCTGGAGAACACTAGTACAAGAATTGTAAGTACACATAAGACATGGCTAATTCCAATGCCCTCCATTTTCATTGTTAGAAAATGGATTTCTAACAATGAAATGACCTCTAAAACTTAAATTTTAGTTTTTTATTAGTGCATTATAGTTTTCATAACAATGGGATTGTCATACATTCCTAGGTGCACACAAATCAGCAATATAATTAATTCAGTATCCCCCCCTCCGCAACCCTCTACCTCCCTCCTCCCATCCCCTGATCCCTTGCCTTTATTCTGGGTCCTATATTGTTCCTAAAAACCAAAATACAGTGACATAATGCTTACACCTATGAAGAACATTTTATACACACACACACACACACATGACTATAGTATATACAGTGACACTTAAAACTGCTTGGAAGGTACCTTGCTTTATCTCAGTTCCAATATTTCTCCATTTCTCCATATCCTGCCTTCCTATCATCCCTCATCATTTTTCAAAATATTTAACAGTAGGATTAAATATTTACATTTTGTACAGCTATGCAGCATAGCTTGATCAAATATCTTATGAAGTATCTTGCAAATGTATCTCATAAATATTAACATTTTGCACTTTTGTTCTGTGGATCTAATACATGAGTTTGTCTACTTTACTCCCAAGTTTGAGTTTACGTTCAGCCTCCATAAAGGAGGGAAACCATTCGGCCCTTGACTCTCTGGGTTTGGCTAACTTCGCTCAACATGATTTCTTCCTTTGCCACCCAGTTACCTTCAATGGATGCGGTATCATTGTTTCTAATAGTAGAGTAACACTCCATTATGAGTGTGTGTGTGTGTGTGTGTGTGTGTGTGTGTGTGTATCAGAGCTCAGAGCTTTCGGATCCATTTATCCATTGAGGGGGTTTGTTCCATGATTTAGCTATTGTAAATTGAGCTGCTATGAACATGGATTTTGCTGTGTCACTGTAATGTGCTAATTCTAACTCCTCTGGAAAAATCCCCAGAAGAGAGATAGCTCAGTCATATGGTGGATCCAACCCTAATTTTTTATTCTTTCAGGGCTGAGGACCAAACTCGGGGCCTTGCACATGCTAGGCAAGCACTCTGTCACTGAGCTAAATCCCCAACTCTCCAACCCTAATTTTTTGAGGAGTCTCCACACTGCTTTCCAGAATGGCTGGACCAGTCTACAGTTCCACCAACAGAGTGCTAGTGTTCCTACCTCCCCACAACCCCTCCAGCATTTGTTCTTGTTTGTATTCTTCATCTTTGCCAATCTGACTTGAGTGAGGTGAAATCTTAATGTGGTTTTGATTTGCATTTCTCTGATTGCCAGTTATTTAGAACACTTTCTTATGAATTCATTGGCTTGTTCAATGTCCTCTGTTGACAAGTTTTTGTTTAGATCTCTGTCCCATTTATTGATTGGATTGTTTGTGTTTTTGTATAACTTAATTTTAAACATTAACTAATGAAAAAATCTCATCATATATACTGAATCATAAATATTTTGATTAAATAAATAAATTCTCTTAATCAATTTTATAGTAAAATAATTAAAATGGGGCAAACACATGAGGATGCTAACGTGTAATTTGTAACATTAAATAAATGAAAAAATCTTAGATGTCTGCAAAAGGAAGATAACTAAACGACTTATAATGCTCTATACTATTAAAATAATGAATTGAATAATTTTCAAGACCCATGCATTAACTTTATATATATATATATATATATATATATATA
>PVKS010003153.1:0-78053 GCA_004027875.1 Aplodontia rufa | reverse complement strand
TGTACTTATAAATATTTAGGATTTGTTTTGAGTCTTGGATGCATAAACTTTTTCCCTTATAATTTGTCTTTACTATTCATTATTTCACTGAAAGATTGGAATTATAATAAACCATTTTAGGTAGAAAACCTTTCCTCAATCTTTTTTTTATGTATCAATCAGAACCTGCTTTTTCTAACCAGATTTCTATAATAGTCTTTACTGACCTGCTTCATTCTATTCATTGATACTGCCCTTCCCTCCCCTACATTTTCTAATCCATATTACTGAACTCATTGAATGTGATGCTGGTTTGCTTCCTTCCTTTCTTCTTTCCTTCTTCCCTTTCTTCCTGTCTTCCTTCCTTTGTTTCTGTTTAAGGACTAGGGACGTGAAGAAGCAAAATCATGAAACATAACCAGGGAATTTGCTGTCAATTCAACTTCTTGGTTAGTACTTTTCTGCAAACCAGGACATCAAGCAAGAAATCTTACTTGGAATTTCAATAATTTATACCCCAATCATCAATTATACCTATAAGTTGTTGACATATTGATTTATTTTCATCTTCGCTGTATTTTTCTCTTTCTCCTTTACAGGAAAGTAGTATGGTTCTTTTATTCCCTGTCCTCAGTGTTTTTTTATGTACCCATAAAAAACAGAATCTGACTCAAAGTAGTATAACAATCTAAAGTACTGGCGATACATGTTACAGATGAGGAAGGGCTTGGAGTTGGTGTTTGAAGAAGTTTGGAGAAGTCTGGAGAGGAGGAGAACTTTCACCTGCGCAAAAATGAAGATGTGTTGGGGATTAATGGGCTGGCAGTTAGTAAAACTTGGGCACCCCTGGGTGGAATTAGTGCTCCTTGAGGATGATCTCCTGGGTGCTTAGGATGACAAGATCCAAAGACTTCAGCTTTTAGGCATCTTAACGAGTCTTGTGCTTCATGGCCGGCAAAGAAACAGCACAGGCAGTGGATTTACCTCCTGAATGGTAGGATCAATGGTACTGCAGGTGTAGGGATGCTCTAGTAATTGATGATAACAGAGACCGCTCCAATGTTTGGGATCATCTTACAACTTTGTACTTTTGTAGATCCCACCCATATTGTGAGATGAGACACAGATACAAAATGAAATTGTTTTAAAGAAACCAAATATACACTGAATTCCTTATAAGTCTGCATTTGTGTTGAAGGTTCTTACCTGTCACAGAGAGAATGCAATGTTCATTGTGACTTCAATTTTTTTTTCGTTAGCAGTAAAGTGGTTGCCGCTGATTGCTCCAAAGAGGTCTGTGGTAATGATAATTACAGTAGCAGATATATCCTTACATAGAGCTTTACAAAGCAAAAAAATACTCACTTTCACAGACCATTTGCTTCTCATAATAGCTTTGTCATAAGATAAAAGATTATTATCCACATTTTCCATCAGAAGAATGAGAACCACAGTGGTTAATATGACTTGCAAATGTTAACCTATCTAACAGTTTCCAAAAACGTGTCAAAATGCCAAGACTTCACGGCCACATCTTACCCTGCTTAGTAACAGTGCACTTCCTCCTTCAGGTACATAGAGCTATGTTTTCTTTATCCATTTTATATCTGACTTTTTGTCTCACATATATTGAGTACCAATAGTAGGATGGAGTTCCAGAATCTAAGTGCAGACAAGAGATAAAGACATTATTCGATAGCAAAATTTCAGGAGGCAAATTTAAGAAACATAGGGACTGGATGAATTTCTACCTAAATTGATTGTTGGGGGAAATAGGCAGGATAGAGGTTAGAGCCTTAAAAAAGAAACTCAAAGGGGCAGCCGGTAGATGCATGAAGTCTTCAATTTGGGGCATGATCATGCATGCAGGGAACTAACTCACAACTTCTCTAAGACTCAATTTACTTATCTGGAACATGAGGTTAATGATAGTCCATTGTATGATATTTCTCTACAGATGACAAGATAAAATATCTGAAAACTACAAAATGCAAAATTGCAAGTTATAAAACACTTTACAGATGAGAATTAATTATTTTCTGTCTATTCCTATACAGAACTTCAGAAAGAGTGTAAACACTTTAGGTAGGGCAAACATTACCTGAGGGAGAGAAAGCATCAAAATGCTAATCCCCAAATTGAAATTTTTAGAGCTTTATATTTGCATATAGCCCGAAATCCTTCAAAAATAGCTGGAATGCATTTAGTTACTTTTAAAAACCACATATTGAGTTGTTATTAATTTATTATACATGAGGCAATGTTTTCCTTTTAAAAAGTTTTCTTCATTGTGCCAAAGGCACCAGTAGAAAATTTAGAGTGTTTTATATGCAATAGAATATGCATAGTGGTATCAATAATAAATAGCATTTTCCGCAGAGGAGCGTGTGAGCCACTTTCTCAGAGAGCAGAGTCACTCACTCTTGGTGGGCTAAAAATACCTCAGTGACAAATTTCAGGAAAGAAAAGAGAAAGAAGAGATTCTGTGTTTATTGTCCTGAGCTAGAACCTTGCCTGAACGGTCCACGGTGCCCTAATATCTCTTCTAAACAGCTTGTACGTTAAAAACCCAACACAGTTTAGTACACATCACTTTGAAACCCTCATCTCCAAAACGGTGTCTACTTCATCTCCATAATAAATGATTTTTCCCACGCCAAGCTTGTCCATTTATCTTTTAAGAAAAAAACATTGAACAGCCCTGGAAAACATAAGGTGCAAAAGTTTATTAATAAAATGAAATGCCAGTTGAATGAACAAATGCAAAACATGTTGTAAAGATATTATATACACTTGACACTTCTATTATTAATGTGCTGAGTGTCTGCTTCCAGGAGTTCATCTGAGCACAGGAACAGCTAAGGATATCACAGTCTCAATGGCACATTGCCCTAGCACTTTGGCCTTTCCACAGACAACCAAAAAAAAAGTAAATTCCATGGGACGCGGAGTTACGAAGTGAAGGGAAACCTACCTGATAAATTAGGGGAAAAACCTTATTTGTCTATAAACATGAGAGCTAGGTGCCATTTAAAGATTTCGCAATGTGACAAATGTAGAATTCTATTTCCATTTGTATACCCTACATGCTATTGATTCTTTACAAATAGGTTGTCAAAACAAACTAAATCCTGTATATTTAAAAAGTGAATTTGAGGGATTATTATGAGGGTTTCATAGCAGGTGAGGGCAAAAAATGTGTCTTTAGGACAACAGAAACTCAAATGTTTCAAATCTCATAACTTTCAAATCCTGAATGAAAATCTACTAGTGGATCATTGCCACTGGAGTGAATAACATCAACACTGAGCTTGCCAGACATGTTTTAAATATGTGAGCTAAAAGAGAGAGAGAGAAGCAAATTTATGAGATTGCAAAAGAAGAATTAATATTAATATTATTTATTTTGGAAATATATCTGATTGTGGTAGGAGTAAATTAGCACCTAAAACATTCATATCTATCTCAACAGCTCTGACCTTGAAGGAGTCCTTTTATTTGAACTTCAGTTTCCACTTAAGTAAAGATGTGGTAATGGCAACTGAATTGTGTACTCAAGAAGGCTGTTAGCAAACTTTAGAAAGTACATACAAAATTTTCTTGCAAATAAATTGGTGTGTGTATGCGTGTAAAGTGTTAGTGGTGATAGCATGCATATGACGTGTGTGAACCTAAAGGCAAATATTAGCTACTCTTATTTCCAAATTAAATAAGATTGATTTAACTCACCTTGTATCTTGTGAAATTTTTAAGAATTAGATGAAGATGGTTTTCCCCAGTCTGTTCAAAATTACATATGCATAACCAAGGTGCCAGGAAGGTTTTGCTTTGCTGAAAATTAAGATGATTTTGTAAACTTGGAATCACATACAGATTTTAAAATGAAAAAAGAATCTTGAATGCTAGTGAGGCAGGAGAATATATTCTGGCAAATAGGCCTAAAAAAGTCAAAATCTTTCTCTAATTACCTTAAAAGTATTTCCTGTCATGCTCTTGTCTTCATCAATGTGTAACTTCTTTGTGTCTTACAGAAAACTATTTTGTCATTCAAAACGGTTCTTTGTGTTAGAAACTGAATCCATTTGGTTCATTTATTCATCAAACAGTTCATTTATTTGTTGTTCAGTTAATTTATTTCTTTCCGAACATGCTTTTCTATTACCTTCCCTTATCTTTCAGTTTCTAAGACCAAGTATGTGACATTTTTCTTCCTCATCTCATTCTTTAATTTGACATTTACTATCCATCAACAAATACTGTCTATTCTCTGCTCAAAGTAGATCCAGAAATTAAATCTGTCTCATCATCTCCACGGCCACCACCTAGTCCAAGCCACTACTAATTTCCCTTGGGTTTTGCAAAATCATTGTTCTGCCTTTCTTCTGTTCCCCATTACGACATGTTCTCAATTCATGGTCAGAATGATCCTTGCGAAATTACAATCAGAGCACCCCAGTGCTCCAAATCTTCCAATAGGTTCCTATCTTATACTTACTGTTACCCTTCAACAGTCTGCTACAACCCCCAGCCTACTTGTGACCTCTAGAACCAGGTGACACAATCCCACTTGAGCTGTTCTATCTTCCTAAAATGCTCCTCTCTATTGGCCTCTCTATCGCCCTTCTCCATGTCCTTCCGTTCTTTGATTAGTGTCAACTTCTCGTCATCAACATGTTGAAAATTGACATATTCTCCAGCCTCATTCCCCTTTTTTCTTTCTTGTCACTAATCAAAGACAGCTCTATTGTGTATCTTCATATTTGTCTAAAACTGTCACCTTCACCCCTTTAGAGTATAAATCAAACAAAGGAAATGAGTTTTGTCTTGTTCTTCTTTCATTGTTATATCTCCCAAACAACTAGAAAAGTATCAGGTACAACGAAGGCCTTTAAGGAGCAAGCATGGAAATAATTAACTTGCTTTAGGGAATAGAACAGAGAAATTAGCTTGATATATATAATCCTCAGAGTGACCGTATGAAGGTACTATTACAATTATCCCCATTGCAGAGACAGCTGAGGCACAAAAAGTTAAGGAACTTGCTCGAAGTCACACAGCAACTGAGTGGAGAAACTGGGTGGAGAAAAGATTTTACGGAGAAACTTAACAATTTGCGCTTAAATTACAATTGGAAAAACATGCACAGAAATGAAAACCATATCTATTTTCATTAGCTACCTTTCTATTTTTTAAATTTCTTTTGATGTTAAGCAAAGCATTTTTCCATCTTAATTTAGGTATAATTGACAAATTAAAATTGTGTATATTTAAGGTATATACTATAATGATTCTATATTCATATACATTGTGAAATTACTATGAAAGCCGGTAATTAACACATTGATCATCTCATGTTTACGAGTTTGTATGTGTGAGAACACTTATAATCTACTTTGAATTGCACTAAATACTATCTTTTAAATGGTAGTCAATACATACGTTATAGTAGGCACGCATATATCAGGGCTTGTATTGGAGATCATATAAACATGTATAAAGTCATTTTATAGTTGTTTGCTTTTTACACAATCCTCACAGGTCAAGTGACAATATTTGGTTGATGAACATGGAGCTCTAAGTGACAACTTTGTGTCCAAGCTAATTCCAAATACTGACTTTCTGATGAATGCAATGGCAATGATCTCAAATTCCTTATTAGGAAAACATGGGTCACATCACCAGGTTACCCACCTCACAGAGTAGTTGCAAATGTCAGTTTATGCACTGTTTACATAAAAAGATATCATTCTTTTTGTGTCTCAGTGGTCTCTGCAATGCAGATAATTTGTAGGGTCACTGAGTCTTTCATAGATAAAGGGCTCAGAGCCTTCTTAAAGCATAATAAACACTCTAGAAATTTAGTTGTTAATTTGAGAACTGTTACAGTTTCAAATATCAGAGTCTGTCTTTAATGGAGAAAGTATAAATCAAACAGCAAGAGCTCATGGCTGTGAATAGCCTGAAGCCCACAGTGATATTTCCTGGAAAGGGAGAGGCTTTATTCTTAAGTGTAATTTGACCTCGGGACTGTCATCTGACCAGCTGAGGAGTGAGTAAAATAGAAAGTGCTACATCCAGAAATTCTGGGCAATGAGTTTTAGTATCAAAAAAAGCAATACCTGATATCTGTGTATAAGAAGGAAATTATTAACTCTGACTAAGAGAACCATATTCATGGTTTGTATTTTAAAAACATGACTGACAGAATTGGAAAAATAGGCTGAATAAGAATGATCCTTTTGTATGTTTATTTTTACTGTCTCCATAAATTCATACCAGCATAGATATCTCAGAGTTGTCTCATTATACTAATAACTAGAAGTATTTTATGTAAAGAACACACAGAGATAGCAAGGGCAAAGAAATTCAGGCTCTTTCTTATTGAAAGGTAATTTGTAAATTGTCAAATAGGTAAAGTATGAACCTGAAATATCACATTCCCAAAAGCATGGGTACTAGGGAAAATGTGATTAACTGTGCCTCTTCACAGCTTTTGAAAGAACTGACTTGAGTTTTTCTTTTAATTTTGAGTTTGCAGGAACTTGACAATTATACAAAACTCTTCATTTTGAAGACCAGTGAATATTTTATTTCAGGTCCAAAATATTCTCCTATTATAAATTCCACAGTTTTCCTTTATATGGAAAAAAGCATAGCAAAAATTATGAGTTTGAAGGCATGGAAACATAACTAAGTAGCTGAAATCATGATAACCTTGAAGGAAAATTAGGTCAGAATATCCACAGATGGTTTGAACCATTAGGTAAGAAGTTTCCATTCCTGCAAGCTGATCCTTTCTAATTGGAGAAAGAACCATTCATTCTTGAAATAATTATAGTCAAAGATTCTACTCCAAAAGGGACTGTCAACTTGCTTGTAAATATTAGAAATCTGATTTTGAATTCTTCTGCTTATAGTCCTTCAGTGGCACCCACCTCTTACAGAATCTGTCCCCTTAGGACAGCACTGTCCCTACTAGGTTACCAGCGCCCCCTGACCTGGTATCACTGACCCTCTGCTTCCCCTAATGGAATAGTTGTTCTCACTATTTTGTGTATCCTCTCTTTTATAATTTCTACATTCTGCTTTCCTGTGCTTGAAAGAAATTAGGGCCCATCTCGTCAATCACCCTTGAATGGCGCACGTCACCACCATGTTTTTATCTGATGAAACCCTGCATATTCTTGAATACTTAGTCCAGCTATTTCTCTCTCTATAAATGCTTTCCAAATCTCTGCTTGCTAACCTCCATCAATTCTGTGGGATCTGGCAGGACCTTAGGCTTATCTCTAAACACGTATGCAGAGTGAATGAAAAATGCTCATTTATCTGCCACCACTGAAAGCTCCTCTCCTTCAGGAAAAGCACTGCTCTGAATTTTATTCATATTTTCTATTTCCAAACTGTCTGATGCATAGTAAGCACTCAAAACTGTCTGTTTCAAAATAAGGAGAGGACACTTTTTTCTGTATCATAAAAATAAACGTTTCTATAGGAAAATTATATTACTTTGAAAGTATTTCTCCTTGCTACAGACAGAGGTATTTTAATTATGGTCCCTCCTTCAATGATTTTCATAATCAAGCATTTGGGTATAATTTTGTGGAAGTACCAATGAGTCCACTGGACTTACTTAATTGTAATATAATAGTTTATCCTACTAAAGGCACCTTACTTTTTGCTGATATGCTAATGACAGTCTATTATGAGTCCATTAGGTTATTCCTTATGGAACCAACACAGGAAACAAATGTTGTAATTTGCAGATTAATGTTTGGTTATGAAAAAAAGTCTTATTTTTCCTTCCAAATATTCCTGTGCTATTTAGTGTCTGTCATGGAGAATGGGACAATAGGGGAAGTAGAGATATTATAGGGAACTCATGTAAGTACTATCACAAGCAAAAGTGGAGACTTGAACAATCAGCTGGGAGTCATTTCAGATCCAGATGATATTGGCTCTCTCTACTTCTTTTAGACACAGCCTTTTCCAGATTAAATCTCTAGAGTGCCACAGGACCTCACACCTAATATGGGCACTCATTGAAAAAGCATATGGAACTCATTTTCTTTTTTTCTTTAAAATTGGTAAATGTTACTTATACAGGAGAGTAGGGTTCATTGTGATGGATTTATACATACACATAGCATAATTTGATTGTTTTTACATTCCAATACCTCCTCTTTACCTTCCCTCCTCCCTCCCACTTCAGTCTTACTACCCATTACCTCTCCATACCTACCCCTCTATCTCCTCCAATTCCATTCCTCGACATTAATAATCTCCTTTCTAGGGGCTGGAGCGGTTACTGTGCTTGCCCAGTGTGCACAAGTACATGGGTTCAAACCCCAGCACCCATGTACACAACTAAGTGTCAGAGCAATGAAATCCATGCGAAAAACTCAATAAAAATTGATTCTCTCTGTCTCTTTCTCTCTTACACTGTCCTTCTCTTTAAAGAATATCAATCTCCTTTCTAAATTAGCAACATCCTTTACCCATCTTCCGCTGACCTCCATATAGAGGGTAAAATATAATACTTGTCTTTCAGTCTGACTTACCTAGCTTAACATCGTGAGCTCCAGTTCCGTGAACTTTCATGCAAGTGACATGATGTAATACTTTTTTAGAAGTGAATAATACTCCATTGTATATAAATGCCATATTTTTGATCCATTCATTTGTTGACAGATACATAGGCTGATTGCATATATGTTACCTATTGTCAATTGTACTGTGATAAACATGAGTGTTCATGTCTCACTATAGTATGTTCACTTTAATTCTCTTGGAAAACTAGGAGTTGTATGGCTGGCTCATGTGCAATTTTATTTTTTGTTTTTAGAAGAACTTCCATACTGATTTCTATAGTGGTTGTACTAATTTACATTTCCACCAATAGTGTGTAAGAGTTCCTTTTTCCTCACCAGCATTTATTGTTATTTGTACTCTTGATGATTGCAATCCTGACTGCAGTGAGATAGAATCTCAATGTAGTTTTAATTTCCATTTTCCTGATAGCCAGAGATGTTGAACATTTTTTCATATGCTGAATGAGTTTTACTTTTGTTTTTGTTTTTTTTGTTTTGTTTATATTGGTGTTGAGTTTTTGGGGTTTTTTTTGTTGTTGTTGTTTTTCTTTTTGAGTTCTTCATTTATTCTGGATATAAATCCTCTGTTGGAAGAGAATCTGGCAAAGATTTTCTCCCACTCCTGTAGGCTGTCTCTTCACTTTGTTATTTGTTTCCTTTGCTGTGAGAAAGCTTTGTAATTTGATGCCATCCGTTTTTCTACTCTTGATTTTATTTCCTGAGTTACGTGAATTCTATGCAGGAAATCATTCCCTATGCCTATATATTGGAGTGTTTCTAATGAGTTTTCTTTGAACAGTTGCAGAGTCTCTGGTTCTATGTCTGGATCTTTGATCCACTTTGAGTTAACTTTTTTTTCTTTTTTTATCAAGAAATTTATTTGTTGAACAAACATGCTTCTAACAAAACAATATATTTATATTCTGAAAATTAGATTTACCCCCAGAGCCCTCCCCAATTACCCACCCTTATCCCTCTCCCCTTCCCCCCTCCTCCTCAATACACCTCTACAAATGCCTAAGGTTGTGTATCACTACAGCTTTTCAGGGTTTAATACATGAGAGTTGACCGCCTTTCTCAATGGTCAGGGTCCAGCTCCAGCCTTCACAGATGAGTGAAGACATTCGACCCTTGGTTCTCTGGGTTGTGCTGACTTCACTCAGCATGATTTCTTCCACAGCCATCCATTTACTTCTGTGCAGGTGACAGAGATCCAGCTTCACTCCTCTACATATCCAGCTTTCCCAGGACCATTTGTTAAAGTGGTTGTCTTTTCTCCAACATGTTTTTGTCACGATTGTGAACGATCAGAAGACTGCAGCTACATGGATTTGTCAGAGTCTTCTATTCTAGTCTTTTGATCTATGTGTCCTTTTAAATTTCAGAACCATGCTGCTTTTGCAATTATGACCCTGAAGAATAATTTGAAAACAGGTATTATGATGTCTACGGATTGCTCTTTTTCTCAGAATTGTGCTTGCTATTCCGGATCTTTTATACTTCCATAGGAATTTTCAGATGCCTTTTTGTCTTGCTTCTATGAAGAATGTCAATGGTATTTTGATGGGAATTGCTTTGAATGTGTAGACCACTTCTGGTAAAACAGCTATTTCAGCAATATTAATTCTGCCTTTTCATGAACATGGGAGGTCTTTGATATTCTAGTTCTTCTGCAATTTAGACTTTTATCTTCAGTGTTCTATAATTTTCATCATAAGCATCTTTGCCCTCCTTGGTTAAGTTAACCTTAGTTTTTTTTTAAAGTTAATTTGAATTGTTTTTCAGATTTGTTTTTCAGCTAATTGGCTATTGGTGTATGGGAAATCTATCAATTTTTAATGTTTATTTTTATCTTGCTATTTTGCTGAATTTGTTTATCAGATCTTCTGGAGGTGACTTTAGGATCTTATAGATATACAATCATATCATTTGCTAAATAAAGATAAACTCATTTTACATTGAATGCTAACACTTGCTAATAGAATAATAATATCTACAGGTGTCCAACCCTCTTAAAAATAACTCTACCTTAAGAAAAGAAAAAGAAAACAACAGATGCTTCTCCATTTTGAATTCCCCAGCAACTAAAAATGTTCTGATGAATATCTTTGACGTAGAGTAGTCATCACATTAAACAGAACTCATCATTTGAATCAGCACAACACAGTGTCTTGTCTGTCAACAGAATCATAAAGAAGTCCTGGTTTTTCAGCTCACTAGAAATTCACTCAAATATTAATATTTGCCTTCAGGTCAAGATTGTCCTACAAACAGCATATAGATTTTTATTTCCTTATATTGTTTCAGATACTAAGAATATCCTGTTCCTATCTCAATTTTATTTTATTTTCTTTATGTCAACCTAAACTCTTCCTTGCTTTGTGGAGTTTACTTGATCAATCCATTCTATCCTTCTTCAAAAAATTTCAATATTTAAATATCACATCCTGTACATTGACATCTAATTATACTTCCCTTATTACTTTGTAATTTGTAGCCTCATTAGGATAAGGCATAATTTTCAGGTTACCGAAAAATGCTCTCATAATATATTAACTTTTATGGAGTGTACTATAGCTCCTTAATAATATAAGGATATAAGAATTGTTTTCTGAATATCAAGAATTTAATGAATTGATAATCTGTGTATGTTAATGAATCATACCCTTTGGATATTTTCATTTTCCTTCAAAAGTATATTAAACCAGATTTTAAATTAAATTATACATAAAATGAAGTAATACTAAGTTTTAAAAAGTTGAAAATGAGACATTGACAAACACTTGGGAAATTTAGCTTTTGTTCTTGACATTGAACATAGGCCCTGCATATCTGAAAAATAAAGAAAATAAATTGTTTTAGGAACTTTCAAGCCAATTTTGTGAATCAAAACATTTCATAATATTGAATTCTGGTAAAAAGTATAACACATGGGTACTTACATAGTCTTCGGTAAAACTCAAATGTCTTCAGTAACCATTTTTAAAGATGCCTATACATCCCCCAAAAGGTGATTTCTACATTTATAACATATTTTGTATATCACCAATCATATCTGGAATATTTCAAAATGGCTCTAGGGTGCATAAAACTTTTCAAGGGGGTGCAAGAGGACTGATGTGGATGGATCTTAGTGTGCAAAGACTGACACTAACGTTGCCTAATCATACAGGACTTTGTGAATCATGGTAAAGGGCAAGGTTTTAAGTGCAGACAGTTTAAGCAGAGGAACAATTTGACCTTATTTACATAATCCATGCTTATTTTGGAGGCTCTAAACAGTGTGCAGAGAAGCTGCAGAAGCAGAAGCAGGGGAACGAAGGAGACGGTGGTGTCCTAGCAAGGATGAAAGTAACCTGGTAGCGCCAGGTGTTGAGGCGTGAGACAGAAGTAGCAGGGTCCTAGGTAAGTGTCAAGAAAGAATACAGAGGACTAGCTAACTGAGCATAGAGTGTGAAAAACATCACTAGACCAGTGAAGGTCCCTGGTGTGAAGGAATCATGATATTTCTCTGGGTGGCTCATCTTTCCGATGTTATTTCTCTTCAAATACTGCAGGCAACCCTAGAATTGGTTGAAGAAAATTACATAATTTCTCATAGTTTCAGATTGGCTTTTGCATTTTTGTAAAATTCAGATATCAAGATTATATACAGAGGGGCTGGAATGGTGGCTCTGTGGTTACTGCACCTACCTGGCACATGCAAAGGCACAGGTTTGAACCCCACCACCACAAACACAATGAGGTGTCAGAGCAATGAAAACCATATGCAAAGCTAAGTGAAACTGATTCTCTCTCTCCTCTCTCTCTCTCACTGTCCTTCTCGCTCTTAAAAAAATTGCATATGGAGTTCATTGAATTTCAAGTGGCTTACATGTAAATGTGTGTGTTTGTGTTGTGTGTGTGAGACACACATTGATTGAAAAACATCTATGACTTTACCTTACACACTACAAGAGTTCAAGAAGTGCTAAGGGTCATTGTTATTAGAGCTATTTTGTAATTGTTTTGTGTTGTATTCTGATATACTTTGGTAATGGTTTCTATTATGCAGTGTTTGTTAGTGCAAGGTTTTCTATCTCTAATTAAGTTCACGAGTGTACTTTTGCCCTGGGATATCTTTCTGAATCCCAGAACTCAGAGGAACTCTGCTAGATTTTCTAATATCTTCCAATGGCAAGTGTCCTAGAAGTTTCTCTGTGCAAAACAAGAGAGTAGCAGCTCACTCAGCAGGGATGAGAATCAGTTGATATGGTTCAATCCCAGGGAAAGGTCAATAAACCTAAGCAGGAAGGCAAAACAAAGTAGAAGAGCTTGTTGAGACTGATGGGCGATTAGGAAAGCATTTCAGTACTGGATGAGAAAACGGAGATAAAAATACATTTACCTCAAATGATTCAAATCTGCAGGTGGATAAACACTTTTTAATTAAAATCAAGCACGTATGAAATGTGCAAGTGGTACAGATGAGTATGAAATGGAAAGTTTTCTATCTTTAGTTCTCCTTTAGATGTGATTAATTTTTAGAATTTATTTTTTAATTTTTCTAGTGTTTTTTTCCATGTATTTATCACTCCTTTCTTTCTTTCTTTCATTTTTTCTTTTTTCCCCCCAGTACAGAATTGAACACAGGGATGCACTACCACTGAGTTACATCCCCAGGCCTTTTTCTTTTCTTCTTCTTCTTTACTTTTCTTTTCTTTTTTTAAATTTTGAGATAGGGTCCCTCTAAGTTGTGGAGGCTAGCCTCAAACTTGCAATCTTCCTGCCTCAGTCTCTTGAGTCATTGGGAATACAGGCACATGCCACCACGTCTAGCACCATTTCTTAGCATTATCAAATTTAAGATCTATTTATTTGCTCCCTGGTACAAGGTGAAGATATTTTATTATTCCCTTTGGTCTTGATTTTTGTTCCCTTAGCCATCTCACATCTCACACATCTGTTAGTCACACTTATTTGTCTATGAATCCATTAACCTTTGAGACAGTGAAGTTGATTTTCTGTTCACCAAAGTTAAGAATTTTAGTTTTTCATTTCTTTTTCTCCCTCTACTGCTTAACATCTTTATACTACTTTAATTAAAAGTTTGCAACACTTATTTCTATTCTATACTTCTGCTTTAAGCTTCAGTGTTTGTCAACAATTCGATTTTTGAAACTGAAGATCAATAAGTAGTCTTTCTTCTGCTATTATTACATGCATATCATCCGTTATATTGCATTGGCTTCCTTAGGAAGGAAAAGTGATCCATTCATAAAAACAGTCTTCTTCAGGAAAATGCTTCCCTGTGTTCAAGTCAAATGCATTCTCCTTTCTCTTTCCCATCAAAATATGCCACCCTTTGCGTTTCTTCATGTTTGAGCCGTTGCTCATCCAGCTTCTCTTCATAGTTTCAAATTACATGTGTCTCTCTGGACAGATGAATCACACATATTCCTCAGCATTTTTCTAACATTCTGCTTCCTGAAACACCTTGTTTGCTGAAGGAACAACAAACATAGAATCTGAGATTCATTTTCACTGTTCATATTATCAGGAGTCCACTGTTTCTTGCATCTAACAGCCTACTAAATTTCTCTGTTTCTAAAAACCTGTGTACACAGCCCAGGAGATAGCTTTCTGCTCTGGACAGCGTCAAGTTTGGGTGCCCATCTCCCATTAGTGCAAATAAAGTTTGTGTGAGTGTGGATTGAAATGCTACCATGCAGAACATATGATTATATACTCAACGATGTTTTGATACATAGCTCCCTGAGTGTCTGGATTCCATAATGTCCCAAACATGACTGAGATGTGCCTAAGTGGCAGAGTGCTAGCCTAGTATGTGTGAGGCCTCAAAGTGGATCCCTGCACTACAAGAAAAACCAATTCCTCAGAGTGTACATTGTCACGTATCTTAATCTTATATGTAAATCGATCTAAAAGTTGTTAGAAATAGACAGGAAATTTGAATTTTCTGTTCTTTAAATTAATGGCGATGTCAGGTCTTATGATGCTTCCTGATAAATATATATTTACAGGGCTGGATTGGTGGCTCACTGATTGGAGCATTTGCCTGGCATGTGCAAGGACCAAGGTTTGAACCCCAGCACCACATACAGAACTGAGTGTTGGAGAAATGAAGTCCAGATGAAAAACATATATAAAATTGATTCTCTCTCCCACTCTCTCTCCCTCTCTCTTTAAAAAAAAAGATCTATTTATAATAGAATTCAGTTTCATAGAATTGCCCTTTGTGTAGTAACCTCTGAACATCTTTCCCTCTGGTATTTGAAAATCTCATAAAGTCGTTGACTTTATTCCCAGTACTGGATGAAGAAACCAAAGCATGCAGGTTCTCTCAAGGTCTCAAGGCATAGCCAGGACTTTAATCTAATATCTGAATCTATGTCTGATATGTTTCCTGCCTTATCAAATGCTCTTTCATAGTACATTGGAAGTTGAGGATTTTGAGCATTGTAAGTCTTACCTTTAACCATGCTCTTAAAGGGTAGCCTGTGAAGCAGTCCCAGGGTGCAAGCAGTAAAGTCAAGAAAAAATGAATGGGATGCAATTAAACTAAAAAGTTTTTGTACAGCTACAGATTTATTCAAGAGGGTCAAGACAGATCCTACAGAGTAGAAGAAAATCTTTGCTTGCTACACCTCAGACAGAGGGTTAATATACAGAATATACAAAGAACTCAAAAAAACTAAACAAACCACAAATAATTCAGTCAATAAATGAGTTACAGAACTAAAAAGAAACTTCTCAGCAGAGGAAGTCCAGAAAGCCCATAAACATATGAGAAAATGCTCTTCACCACTAGCAGTAAGAGAAATGCAAATCAAAACTTCACTCAGATTCCACCTCACTCATGTCACAGCGGCAAAAATGAAGAATATGAAACAGGACAGATGCTGTAGGGGCTGTGGGTAAAGAGGAACACTGTCACATTGCTGGTGGGATGGCAAACTGGTTCAGCCACTCTGGAAAGCAGGGTGGAGACGTCTCAAAAAATTAGGGCTGGAACCACCTTATGACCCAGCTATCCCACTCCTGGGTATTTCCCAAAAGAGTTAGAATCAGCATATTATAGAAATATGGCTTCTTCAAAGTTTATAGCAGCTCAATTTACTATAGCTAGATTAAGGAATCAATCCAAATGCCCCTCACTCAAGGAGTGGATTCAGAAACTTTGGTACATATATACAATAGAATACTACTCAGCTATTAGAGAAAACAATATTATGGCTTTTGCAAGCAAATGGATGGAGATGGAAAAAGTGCTGAGTAAAGTATCCTAATCTCAGAGACTCAAGGGCTGAATGTTTTCTCTCATTTGTGGAAGCTAGAATGTAACCGGAAGCAGTTATGATAGATGGCTAAGCCAATAATAACCTCAAAATGTATAAATTTTTACACACATAGGGGAAAACTTGCCTAGCAAACCTGGAGATGTACGAAGGGGGCAGGGAGGGGGGAGGGATTAGGAAGGATATCAAGGAGACTGGAGGGAAGGAGTATGGAGGAATCAACTCAGAAGGAAATGTCTGACCTCCTCAAGAAGTTCATTTAACACAGGGGTTCAATTGGGGGAAACATAGAACCATGGGGAACTCAAGGGGGGAACCATGGAATGGCATCAGCCTTGGCTAACTCTATGAATATTATACATTTGTTCTTGATTGTTTGATAAGGATTCCCCCTTAATTGTAAGTCCATTTTCAACTAAAAAATAATGAATTATTATTTTAAATTGCTATTAATTTAAAAAGGAAGAAGAGAAAATAAAGAAAGAAAAAGAAAATGCTACCAATTTTCAAGCATTTTAATATGAGAATTTGGGATAAGTTATTATATACAAAAAATGTCAGGATCTTTATTTGCTTCTAGTCAAATTTTCATATGATGTTTACATACTCTTGACTGAAAAAAATTAATATAACCCTTTCCAAATGGTGTTTCAAAGAGAATTCCATAGGATTTGAAAATGTACTTTTACAAAAGGGTTCATGCTTCAATGAATTCAAAGAACATGAGGTCAAATTAAACTGATTTCTTAATAACAAATTCATGAAGTTATAAAACTACACTGTTATATTTTCTAAACATCTTCATGAGCATGTATGGGGGACACGAACAAAATACAGTCAATCACCATGGGACACCTCTAGAGCATCATGCTAGATTATTGTACAAAGGGACCCATTTTGGGGAACATTGCATCATTTCCACATTGAGGTAAAATGACTCTCTCAATGCAAGCATATAATGTCTCTTGAGAGATTCAGGATTATAAAATTCAGCACGTTATCTATTCCTCCAAATAAAAAACAATGAAAACATCCTCCTGACCAATGGAGATTTCAGTGATAGCTTCTGGTATGATAAAAGTTGCTCCCTTAGAGGATCTCCCTGTTTATATAGTGGCCACATCTAGGTTACATAAAATCCTTTATTTGAATATATAAATAAAAATTTTATTTTCTATTGCTGTAATTACCTAACATTGACTCTGCAGTGGTTGGAATCTAGGATGTCTTTATCAGGATGAAGAATTGTCTGACTTCAGCAAACAACTTTGAACTTAAAAACGGAAATTAGCAGTTAGAGTAGATTTGAGAGGCTTGTATAGAGGGCAAAGCATCTCTCAGGTAGGATGGTAATTAATCAAATAACCTGCTCTAGTGCCAGGGCACAGTGGGAGATTTATATATCCTAACTGATTATTGTCATCTGCAAAGTGAATAGCTTATTTCTGCATTTATTTGCAGCATATGGTGATATTAATTGGGGGGTTTTGCTTTTTTTAGGTACTTAGCTGAAGGAGGTTAATGTGTCTTTTGTATTAAAATAAATTTCTGCAAAGAGATGGCACATTTGTTTAGCAAGCAAACAACACTCATTTTCTATTAAGGCTTAATGAGCATATCCAATTGTCAAGGATGTTAGGGCTTGAGAAGAAAAAGAAATAGACACATTCTTTTAAAGAAAAATCAAGAAAACTTTAAGAAAAAAACAAGAAAAGTTTCATAGAAAGTGCACTAAGAGCTGGATAGAGAGCATGTCTACTACGGAGATCTTAAAAGACAGCAAATGAGAGAACTTTCAATATAAAAAATTACAGAGTTAGCAATACTTTCCTGCATATGAGATAGTAGATGATTAAACATTCAAATATAACAGCTGCTTAAGTCAAAGAGGGTATGGCTTCTCCAGTTCTGAAATGCTGAATGTGAAAACAGCATATTGGTGAGATGCTAAAAAGCATCGCTATTGGTGTCGTATTGTGAGACTCAGGCATTTTAGAAATGAAAGTGAAACATCAAAAATAATATTCATGAGAAAGCATTAAAGAATGTTATTTTGTTTCACAAACAGCATTTTCCATTAATATGTTTTATCATCAGAGAAAGTAGCTTACAATTATGGTTGCTTCCCTAATTATACTAGTAGTAAACATTCCTGAAACAAACACAAATAAAGGGAAATAGAAAATTATACAAGAATAAAAGCATCTATTAATATTCATGTATACATATAAATAAATGTTTTAACAGGTATATGTAATATGTATACATATATAATATGTATATTTATGCTATATATTTATATTCCTTTATGTGTTCCTATTAGATTTGTACTAAAAACACTTACTAAAAAAAACTAGTAGGAATATTTTTGATATTAAAAATTTTTACTTTACTTTTTAATTATTTTATCAGTCATATTATTTCTTCTAAATGTCTTCAGTATAATTTCTCAATAGTCCTTCATAGGAAATATGCATAATACATTCTATAATTTCCATTTAGCTAAGTATTTAAAATGTTCATATGTTTTCATTATCATATAGAATGTTGAATTTTAAATTCCTCTGTAAGTCTTGTGTAAATGTTTGATCACTTTGCCATTTTTATATAACTTGCGCTTTTCCTCATGAAAACTAGTACACATATAAGGTAAAATTATACATATATGCATGCATGTATGAATATGGAGAAAGAAAGAAAAACAGTCCATGGACCCAAGAATGACACACTTTGTGGATTTTTCTTCAATACTTTTGCATATTATTGGCATGGAACTACCTATCTACTAGCTTGCTTGTTCTATTTTGAAATTTGGAACATGTTTCTATGTCATTTAATTTTCTACATCATTTCATTTATTACAAGAGAATAACATAGTGAACACTTTTGTTGGCTTATTAGTGTCAGGGGACACCAAATGCAAGCTAATTAAACCCTTTTAACTCATTTTATTCAAGTATAAAAAGAACACAATACATCTTAATTTATACATTTCATAGGATTTTTTAGAAATTTATATATATATGTGTGTGTATATATATTATATATGCTATATCCATACATGTATGCACACATTTAGCATATACAAAAACTCAATGCAGATTTGATAATTATGCTATATGCACCCCTTCTTCTCTTGAGAGAGTTTTTTTTACTTCTACAATTTTTCCAAACAAGTTTTTGGTGGTGTTTCAGTTTTGCTATAGAGTATAACATAAATATGTGCATTATATATGTTTGTATATGTTTATGTGAACATGTTATATAAATACGTAGTGTGTGTTTGTGTAGGATGCATTGAGAAACATCATTCTTAGTTTCTGACAGAACAAATAAGAAACTGCTGAAAGTGTTTAACTTTAAGGATGGAATTTTTGCTAAAAATTATAATCATGTGAGTCTCAGTTTTAAAGACAGAAAGAAATATAAAGGAGAGAGTCAATTTTACTTATTTTCATCTGTTTTTTGTTTTTCTAACACTTGCTTGTTTATACGGTGCTTGGGCTCTAACCACGCCAAGCAAGTGCTCTACAGCAGAGTGTCATATTACTTGTGTTATTGACCAGTAAAAGCATCTTTCAAGTCAACTGTCACATTCTCAAGCAATTTGAAAAATCTCTTGGACGTGGGAAAAATCTAAAGAACTAAGAGTTGAGAAAGAAAATGTTGGAGAGGAGGAAGGAGTATGATAGTTGTTATCAAATCCTAGGAAATTGTTGTTTGGAAGATGAAATTAGTTGGATCTGTCTAGCTCAAGGTATCCTTGCACATAATAATAGAACTCAATCAAAGATCATATACAGATTGACTTTGTCATTAAGTCATTTATTAATTCAATTTAGTCAACAAATGTTTATTGGTCTGTCATAAGCACTATATGAGAATTCAAAGGAACTTCAGAGAAGAAGGTTTCTCCTAATTCCAGTGGCCTTGCAGAGTCTACCTTGAATCCAGAGAAAATATGCACCTTTCCAGCCACAAAGCAAGTAATGCACTCCTATCCCGAGAAAGAAGAGGAGACTAAGGCTCATGACTTTTATGTTTCAGACTTCTCTAAGAAGGTAATTGTAGATTCACACACAGTTGTAAGAAACGGTACAGAGAGATCTCAGGCACCCTTTGCCCGGGTTCGCCAATGGCAACATCGTGTAAATCTGTAGTACAATAGAGCAACCATCATAACCAGAATAATCAAGGTACAGAGCAATTCCAATTCCTATGCTGCCTTGTTATAACAAACCTGCATTTCCTCCTTATCCCACTACCACCTTAACCCCTGACAACCATGAATCTGATATTTATTTCTATAATTTTGTTATGATAAAAATGTAATATAAATGGAATAATGTAACACATAACCCTTTTTTCATGTGAGGATGTCTTGAGTTCCCCTTCATTTCTGAGAGATATTTGTGTTCCATAAGGAATTCTGGCTTGACAGGTTATTTTCCTTTTTATATTTTATTTTTAAAAATGTAATTGGAAATTTTGTATATTTACAAATTTTACAGTACTTATTTTATTTTGTACTGGGTTTTGAATTCAGAGGTACTTTACCACTGAGTTACACCCCCCAATCCTTTTCATTTTTTATTTTGAAAAAGCATCTCATTAAGTTGCTGAGGCTGCCCTTGGACTTAAATCCTCCTGCCTCAGCCTCCTGAATTACTGAGATTGAAGGGAGTACCAATGTGCCTGGAAATCTGCAGGATTTACCATGTGATGAATTGGTATAGTTATTAATTGTATCATGATTACCACAGTCAAGTTAACTAATATCTGCATCATCACCCCAATTTACCATTTATGCATAGGAAAGCATGTGTTACAAACTTTCAGTTGCAAAGTGACTAAGCTCTAGGGATCTAAAATACTGTGCATGGTTACAGATCTTCTTTTCTCTCTTAAAAAATGTTGTGTTACTTCACTTGTTTCTGATGGGAAAGATGCTGTGATTCCAATTCTTTTCATCATGCTGGTAAGGTGGCATCCTTTCTTCGGTTGGGAAGGGGACATGGCTTCTTAACTGCCAGTTGGTGGTACAAGTTCAGCTTCCCTTCTCAGCCTCTACTCAAGCCCAAGGAATGGATGGATTCCTTGTTACTTCTGGGCAGAGATGAGACTTGTTTTAATCTTGGCAAACAAAAAGAAGAATACCTTCTCATAGGGCTCCTACTTATGCCACGAGTATGTGGTCTCACTTCTACTGTGTGTTGATGAAAAGACGTGAAAGTTTTGGCTCTCCATTTGACCTCCACTGACCTCTCTCCTACTTTTCTTATTACTGCCAAGTGGGGATAAAATTCTAGGTTCCCCAAGTGGTCTCCACTGACACTAAAGCAGGGCATGGGTGGTTCCTTGCAGGTACAGAAAGGCTGAAAGTTCTAACACCTACTTTGCTCACTTGATACATCATTATAGCCAGGCAGGTTGATTGTGCATGGGCCACAGTTTCTCTGTAGTGCTTGACTAGAGTAGAATGGTATCTATTAAAAGTTCGTGAGTTTTGTTAGTGGTGGTGGTGGTGATGGTATTGGTAAGCTACCCCTTTCTTGGTCCCATAGCTGAGAAAGCATGTTATTCCTGGGGCTGTGACTGTCCCATTCATTGGTGTCTGCAGGTTACTGGCTTCTTCAGAGTCCAGTCTAGGATACAGTGATGAGAAATGAATCCCCAGTCATTGTGCTCTTCCTCAGTTCCAAATTCTCTGATTGAGCTGGCTTCTTTCTCCATCTTTCAGAGTCTTATATTTGCTCTGTATAGAGTGTCCTGGGTTACATGTGTTAAGAGGAAGGAATAATAAAAGCACTTCTCCATCTTCCTGAACTGGAACCAGTTAAAGTCCTTAATTTTGCTCAACTTCTTCAGCCTAGACCCCCTCAACCATGTGACTGATTTCTGATACCTTACATCAAAATGAATATGCTCAGGAATCTGATTTTGCTTAGAAGCAGCAGCTTTCCTGAAGTAAAAAATCTCTTCACATTTAAAATAATTCTGAGCAATCAGAAAATTATATAGTGAATTAAATGGATTGAAAACATTCAGAAATAAAAGTATGTCTTTTAGTTTTGACTGATCAATACTGAGTACTTAGGCTAGTCACAGATCCTGTCTGGATCCCAGTGGTGTTGTACATGAATAATCTATTGGATCATATCTCTGAAGATGTGATCCTAAGAACACGTTGTAGGAGGAGTGATTTCTTTAGTACATGGTCTTTCAAAAACTGAATAATTGCATTTGTCTTCAAAGTTTTGCTAACACGTAAAACAAGATCATTTGCAGTAATTTTCAAAATCTGCATTTCCTCTGTCCAAATATGTTTTGTGACTAAGTTTGGCATTCTTATATGTTTGTTATTTAATAGCTCCTCTAATGCAATTTGCCATAAAGCAGGCACAACCGGAAGTGAAGCAATATAAGGTTTGTTATAATGAGCTTACTTTATCACTAGTTTCGCCTAATGGGATTGTAGTTTATAAATGATCATGTTGCCATAGCAACCACCTTAAAAGCCACATTGGGCTGCAAATGCAATAACAACACCTGTGCACCCTCATTTAGTTTGGTAGTTTATATTATTTGGGGGCCAACAAAGTAAGAAGACATCAAAAAAAAAAAAAAAACAACCAACAATCATGTATTGTTTCAATCGCAATTTCTCATCACATTCATTTTAGATTTGGCTATTCTCAACGTGAATCTGTAGATGCATGCAGAAGAAGAAAGGGAAACTATTTTGATAACTTGACTGAATTAACCCTGAATAACCTCACATCACGGGCTCATAAGCAGAAGAAAAGCTTAATTTGTGAAAGGATTAGATTTCCAAACAGAATAAAATAACCTATGAGAAATGTTTTCCTAAGTACATTTTAGAACGTCTTGTTTATGAAAAATTACCTTAGTTCTGCACCAAGTTCTATTTAGCATTCATGTAAGTAAAATGCAGTGGGGGAAAAGCTATTTTCCCATAATACAAATCAAGTTCAGTTTCCGTTGAGATGTGCATTGAAATTTGAATCAGAAAACAAGGTCTAATTTCACTGTCTGTGGTCTGATTACAGTCAAAAACTTTGAAATCTTTACCCTCATTTTTCTCATCTGAAAGAGAAGGTCAACAAAAAAGCACAGAATGAAAGGGAAAAATACAGTCAGCAAAAGTGATGTCCACTCTAGTGTTCAGGCTGTGTAATTTTAATTCCCCTATGCATAAGTCTTTTTAAAGTCAATTTTAAATCCCCTATGTGCTTTATGGTAGACTGGGGTAGCTGACAACTCCCATGTCACAGTAGTTTGAATAATAATGATTTATTTCTGCATTCATGGCTCATATGTTAATTATAGCTTTCCAGGGAAGGAAAGGCAATGGGCTCATTCGCTTTCCAGGACCAGGCTGATAGAGGCTCCACTTTCTGGAATGAAGGCCACAAAAGGAGCAGGAAATTCACATATCAGTTTTTAAATGTCTGCCTCTACCAATAACAGCTGTTACTCATATTTCATTGCCAATGTAGGTTTATGGCCATGCCCAATTTCAAGGGGGAGTAAATTCTAATACTGCTATAAACCCAGAAAAAGAGGGGGTTCTGAGAGTGCTAAATATTTGCAAAGTTTATGACATGCAATACAATTCAATACTTTCATAACAAAATGTTTGAAAATATATTGTTTTGAATAAATATAACTTTTGAACTTATATTTAGAATGACAAGTACATTGGAAGCACTGCTAATATTTACCACATATTATCTAAATTAAATTGTGATTATGAGCACTTCTTTAATATTTCCCAATGCAAAATGTGTTAATGAAAAAGCATTTGCTTTTTCTGCTCTGAGATTTATAAAATAGTAAGTTTTTTATGTTAAATATGAAAATTTGGGTTGGTGATTCAGGACTGGAAAATTACTCTATCATCTTTAGTAGCACAAGATAGCTCTATTTTCCTAAATACATTGCTTTGGTGTTATGGTTTGAATGTGAGGTGTCCCCCAAAAGCTCGGGTGTAACAATACAGGAAGGCTGAGGTGAAATGATTGGGTTATGCGAGTCTTAACACAATCAGAGAGTTAATCACCTGAGTGGGTAATGGTAAACTGGTAGAGTATTGCTGGAGGAGGAAGGTCACTGGGGGTGTGCCTTTAGGGCATATATATTTTGTTTCTGGCATGGAGTCTTTCTCTCTCTACTTTTTGGAGCCAGGCCTTCAGCCATGATGTTCAGCCTCACCTCGAGCACCAAGGAATTGAGCTGGCCTTCTATGCACTAAGATCTCTGAAACCATGAGCATCCCCCCAAAAAAAATTTCCTCCCAAAATGTTGTTGGGTCACAGAAATGAAAAAGCTCACTAAAACATTTGGTTCCATGTTCTAACATGGGTGTATCTGCATTTAAGCCAGTGATTAAAAGAATAGAAGAAAAGAAGAATTAATTCTTTCTTTGATGGGTACAATACATCTACTTCCACGTTGTCAGTTGGAACTTAACCTATAGTTACTATTAACTTCAACAGAAGTGAGAAAATGAAGCCTTTGATTGGTCAACCCTGTCATTAATGCTTCAATTGCTGGAAATGGAAAAGATGAGGATAGATATGGTTCAGCAACATAAAGAAGCACAAGCTTATGTTCAGTTCCCAGTACTGTTCTTGGTATTTGTCATTCCAGAAATACATACTTCTTCACTCATTCCAGAAAAACTGAAAGACCCTATATGAGGGTACAACTCTGACATTTTTACTTTGTTTAACCTGGATTTTTTCCCCTGCCTCATTAGATCTAAATTTTACTTTATCTTAGAAGCACTGTTCAAATACAATGTTTTCAATATGTATCATATATAAAATATCCCCAAGAAGCATACGAAAGGACTAAGTGAAAAAAATGAAAATGAGGTGTTGATATATTGAGGGGGCGACTAATATTGTGTTGGAGAAAAAGTGAAACTTTTCCTTTCATTTTCCGCTTAGTCCTTCCATATGCTTCTTGGGAATAGTTTCATTGTCCTTATGCTGTCTTGGCAGATGGTATAGGCACAAAAATGGTCTGGAAGGAAAGTTATTCACTCCATTACCACCAAGAATAATCAACTCTGTTATCTATCATTGTTAATCAGAACTTATGCCCATGAGCCATTCCAATTTGTATTAAATTAGAATATAATAATAAGACAAGTCAAGATGTTAATTCTAAAAGCTAAAACTTAGTGAGTGCTTACTTATTCTAGACATGTGATATGGATTCTCATATTTATTCACTATAATAGCTAAGATGCTGATAGTACCATTTTCTCTATAATTCAGGAAACTGAGTCACAAAGAGTCAAAGAGACTTAGCCCACATCATACCTTCAGTCAGTAGAAATAGGATTGGAATCCATATGTTCTCCAGAGCCATCTATTTTTGTGTGTATGAGTTAGCCTTTTTATTTCATACAAACAATAAGGAATATTTAAGAATTAAGCCAATACAGAGAATAGCTAAATAAATGTTACTCATTTAATATATTATATATTTTATTAATAAAATGTATGTATTTAGACTTATATATTTATAATATATGAACATATATTATATATTTATAATTATACATTTTATAAATACAGTTTTATTACTAATTTAAGTGTAAACAAATATAGACTTATATTTTAGAGAATGGCTCTAAACTTAGTTATTAATACCTCCTTCCTGATAAACTGTGAAGTCCTTAGCTACGGGTTTCTAAATGATAAGTTTTAGTCTAATCCTTTATTACAGTATCTGAACCCTGTGTGTGATATTGGTCCTTATCACATGCTGTCTGATGCTGGTTCAAATGAACAAAAAAAAAATCTGTCAGTCATAAGTACCATGATAAATCCTAAGGGAAAAAATAATCTTAGGATAGAATTGTTTAATAAGAGTCTTCACAAAGAATTTGTATGGAACATGCTATGTTTGATCACTATACATATTACTGCAAAAGATAGAAACAATGTTTCCCAAATTATGGGAAACATTGAGTTGACATCCATGAGTTGACCACTTGTGAATTCCCAAAGCAGACTTACTTAAACTTGTGAAATGACCCACCTTGATTTTTCTAAGAAGAAAATAATTTTCAACCCCAGCATTCCTTAGGTAGGTTTTCAGGATTTTCTATGGTATTTTCTATGCCACAATGTCAAGAGTTCCACAGCTGAAACAGCTGTAGCAAAACTATTAAAATATATAATCTTTTTTAAAGAAAAACTTGCTCTACTGAATTATTTAATGTCTGACTATGTGTGTTAGTTCTTATCTCTGTGTCTTGTCCCAATAGATGTTAAATCCCTTGAGGGCAGGAACTTAAGGAAAAATTGGTTTTTTTTTTCCCCTTTCTTTTTGACCACCAACACCTTTTGTTCTATTTACCACACATACTCAATATTTATATGTGTGTGTTTGCGTATGTTTTAGGTTATTTACAGAAGAAAGTTGAGGAAGTTTCAAAATGGTAATTGCATTAGTCTAGTGCAAGGTTGGGTGCTAAACTGGATTTTAACAGACATGAGTTTTTAAGTACGCTTATGACACTGCTTGCTATTTATGGGGGGCTGTGTTTGTCTGCTTTCCATCACTGTTACCAAAAGACCTGACAAGAACAACTAGGGGAGGACAAACATATTTTGGCTCATGGTTTCAAAGTTTCAGTCCGTGTTAAACTTAATCCACATCTCTGGAATTGAGATGAGACAGAATATCATGGCAGAATAAAAGCATAATTCTCAAAGGCATACTCCAGTGAAACTTCCTCCAAACCCACCCTGTCTGCCTATAGTCACAATCCAACATAGCAGTGTTTTCAAATTATGAATCCACTTAATGAATCAATACACAATTAGGAATATTACCATTTCATAAGGTCAAAAATAGGGGCACAGAATTAAGGCATGGGACTGAAGCAAGACTGAAATCCAACTGGGTAAACAAGTCCTATCACTCCAGGTTCAGCATCTGTAACATGTGGCATAATGATATTCCATACAAAGGGTTCCTTAGTTCTGCCGCAATGACTTTGCTAGATGTAGTCTACATGGCATTTCTCATAGGCTGCTTTCGGTTGATTCTTGCAGTTTTTATTGGCAGACATTCAATGTCACTGGCATCTCTTAATCTCAGGACTCTCCACTGCAGCTTTGGTTTCCTTCTCACGTCTTCACACATTACCCTTTCAGGGTCTGCCTAGGAGGAATTCCAAACGAGCTACACTTTGCTTGGCCTTCTATGCCTTTCTTGGAAGTCTTGGTGGAAGCCTCCTTGAGCCCCTAATTCCAGTACCCTGCATTCTTACAAAACCAGCACCATATGGATGATTCCAAGATTTTAGCAGTACCCAGGCCTTCTGGCACCGTGATTGTTATGGCCTCTGAGTGCCTGGGCAAATAAGCATGGTGAAGCAGCTTCCTAGGCACCACTGTGAAAGCAGTGTGTCCCTCATGGGCACAATTGGCAAGATGTAAAAGTAAAAATTCTTTTGAGCCCATGATGCCTATGGTCTTGCCAATTTCTGAAATGCCCTCAAGCCATCGTTCTTATTGTCTCTGTAAAATACTTTGCATCTCTTGAGTGGCTGTAATCTCTTCAACAACCACTTCCTTGGCCCCAGTTTTACAGGCACTTTTCTGACCAAGTTGTAAGTTTCAAAAATCTTTCTGTTTTGCTTTCTGCCCACAATTATCATAGTAAACTTTGATAAAATATATCAGCAATACCTATGTCACTGTCTGAATACAATGCTGCCTTGACAGTTTCTCTGCCAGATTCATTATTCTAACTTTAAATTCAACCTCATAGAAAATCTCAGGACATGGGTAAAATAAACCTTTCTTTGCCAGAATGTAACACAAGTGACTTCTATTTCAATTTCTAATAATGTCCTCCTTTTCCTCTCACATCTCATCAGCCTAGTCTTTACTGTCCATACTGTCCACAGCTCTAACAATACTCCAGTTTTCTGAACCCTCACCAAAATCACCCACTACACTCTGTTTACAGCATTTTAAGGCTTCTCTGTCCTGAATCTCCAAACTTTTCCAAACTCCTTCCAGTTGGAAATGCTTCTGAATCACACAGTCAGCTTTATCACAGCAATGATGTTACTTCTCAGTCAGTCCCTACTTAGTGTTAGTCAGCTATTCATCTCTGTAACCAAAAGACCTGACAGACAGGAACATCTTATAGGAGGAAAATTTTATGGCTCATATTTCAGATGTTCAATTCATAGTTAGCCAACTCCATAGCTCCAGGTCTGAGGTGAGGTAGAACATCGTAATAGAAGAGTGTGGTGGAGGAAATCTGCTCAGTTTATGATGTCCATGAGAGAAAAAGAGCAAGAGAGAGAGAGAGAGCAAGAGAGAGAGAGAATCTGCTTACTATGGATAAAATATAAACCTAAAAGGAATGTCCTCAGTGACCTGCTTCCTCCAACCACACCTTAACCTGCCAGTAGTCACCACCCATCCCAGTAGTTTTTTTCAAGTTATTAATTCATCAAAAGGATTAACCCAGTGGATCCTTTATAATCCTCATTCTAATCATTTTATGAAGTAATCATTTCACCTTGTAAGGTAATCATTGTACTGTCTTACATATGAGTTTTTGGAGAACACCTCATTCCCAAACCAATATTGGTATGTTATTAAGTATATAACATAAATGAGTATGTAGGTATGAAGGTACACAATATATTCACATATTCCTGCCTTTCTTTCTTCAGCATGCTTCATTGCAACAGGGTTTTGTACCAATTTTTATAAAATCTACTTTGTTCTTTTTATTTAGGAAAATCCCAAAGGCACATATAAGGTAAAATATAAGCAATTGAATTTTATTTACTATTTCATAAGAGGTGTGTATGTGTATATATGTGTGAGCTTATTATCAAATATCTGCACAAAGGACTACATAAAATTAATTGCAAAAATTATCATTTACAAAGGTCACAATAATTAGGGATTTTTATGTTGCTTTCTATATGATAGTAGTATTGAAAATACTTAGGAAAGATTGGTTGTTGCATACTATATTCAGCTTTTTAAAATTTTCCCAACTGCCAAAGCTGAAAGTTTTATGTTTGAAGTCTTCTCAGAATTCAGTGAAGAGATGAGATGCAGCAAGGAGCAACCTGGGAGTTGGTAATACGTGACATTCTGATATCATTAAGTTTTCATTGGAGAATTAAACATTAACCAATAAACCTGAAGGTAAACTGTGAGGGATTTTGGAAGCCACTGTTTCTCTTCCATTTTAATAGAATTTTTTAACAAGGCATTAGAATTCGAAATGCTTTAATTTAGATGGTCTTGTTAGTCACTGGAGATATCAAATACCAAATGCTAATTAGATCATAAGCTATAACAACTAGCTGGATGAAAATGCCAAAATATTAAAGGTTATTTAGTCATCTAGAAATGAGAATCTTCCCCAAAGACAACATGATATATACTAGTTTTCCCATACAAGAAAAATGGAATTTAGGATGGTATAATTGACAATGAAACATAACTTACCTATATTTACAATGAGAAAACTATTTTGTATACACACAAATCTCAAAGATAGCAAGTGATTTTGACAATGTTTGATATTTATCTCAGGGGAAGTTACCACTACTAAAACACACATATACTTTTATATACCACTTTATATATGAAATTAAGCCAAATAAATAGATATGAATTATACCAATTATTTGAGTAATGAGGAATATGTTGAGAATTTTTCAAATTAATTTTGATTAGTCATTATAATGTCAGCTGACTAGAGATATTTTTTATATACACCAGGATCCCTCTATGTCCTTTAGCAGTGAGAGCTGAGTCATTTTTTTTCTGAGTCATTTTAATAAGCAGAACTTTTAAGTATATGTGTATTAAAATTATTTTTAGAAAATTATCTTGCCCTTTAACATGTATAAATCTATTATCCTATATTTTATTAAACAAAAAAATTTTGTTCATGAGTCTGTAAACTTCCAGCTTAAGATTGTCATTAAAACCTTGTAACTCTTAGCCAAATTCCAACTGAAATGTATGGGTCTGTGCTTATTCACACTGGAAAAAAAGACACAGAGGCCTATTAAAGTATCATGACTTGTTGAAGGTGCAACTTAGAATAAGAAAAATATATTTACCCTCTCTAAGCCTACTTATTAAGTAGAGACCATGGTATTAACACATCAAATTGCAAGAATAATATACTAACGTATGTTAAGAACAGATTCTTAACCATAGTAATGATTCACTGCTGGTTATTATTTCACCATTGTTATTATTCATAGTCTATTACTTCAGTGAGTTTTTACAAACTGTAATAAATGAGAGAAGAAACTAGATTAAGGAAGGAACCAGTCTTTAGTACAATTTAGCAAGCACCAGGGTAAAAAAACAAACAAACAAAAAACCTATGCATTAAATAAGTGAATCACCCATAAGGTCAACATTCAAAATGGGGTATGGATTATTTTGCTTTAAATTTGGGAGAAGTGAAAATCTAAAATATATCTTCTTTGAAAAAAATGACACAGGTCCACACAGAATCATAACTCAGCGGTTACAGCGCCTGCCCAGCATGCACAAGTACACGGGTTCAAACCCCAGCACCCATGTACACAACAAATGTCAGAGAAACAAAGCAATGTGAAAAATTTAATAAAAATTCTCTCTCTCTCTCTCTCTCTCTCTCTCTCACTGTCCTTCTCTCTGTAAAAAAATAAATAAATAAATAAATATCCATTTGCAATCAAGTTGAGCAATATGCTCACCAAAGTAAACCAATGCAGTTGAGCCCAGCTCATTAGTCCTTGTATTCCATCAAAAGAAGCAGATGAAAAACAATCTGGTAGGCACTATAGGCAATTGCAGACTACAAGGAAGTGATGAGAGAAATGTTTATATACAACTAAAGAGACATAGAGACTGCAGCGGAGAAGTCAAAGTGGTACTCACCCTTCACTTGGAAATGCTGTCAAAATAAGCAGTAGCCCTGCTGCATTTGGCTTCCAGTGAGAGAAGTTGTTGGTGATTATAAAAGAGTCAAAGCCTCAGTTAACTTCTGACAACTACATTGAATGTGGAAAAGATGCTTTTTATGAACAAGGTTGACAATATTTGAAGTGTCATTGTCCGAATATTCTTCTTTTTTCGTTTTGCTCTTTTTGTGTTTTTCTCCAGCTCTTTTAGCTCTTTCTCTTCCAAAATATCCAACAAGTATGTGATAATTACAAACATTAAATTCCTTCTGCTTGAAATCTATGGAGTTGTTTCAACATTAACCCTGCTGCAGATTTAAACACAACTTAGTAATGAGAAGGCAGAGTTTCACAAACAGGATTCTGGATTAGATTTAGAAATTTTTGAAAACAAATTAAACTGTGACCCAAATACCAGTAGGAAGTGGATAACTGGAGTAATTCACAACATGCAGATGTGTAACTACACAATTATCACCCATGCATGCATGAGACAAAAATGCACATTGAAACAGGGATTTAGGATATCAAGCGTTCGTTATTTTTTACTTATACTATGCTGACTACAACGATTTTGTGATAGTGTACTGCATCTGGTTAACTAAGAGCTTATAGAAAGATAACGAAACCAATGAGCTCAAGGCATAGTCAGAAAACTAGACAGCACCTTTGAAATCCTCCAATAATATCATTATTACTCAGGGTGAACGTAGCTGAAAATGAGACCACAAGTTGAGTATTGCATGTTTTTAGGTTCACAAGTCTGATATTTAGAAGTTATTTTGGTGATTCAGAAGATCTGTAATCCTCAAATGCCCTCTGAGCCTCCCTCACCATGTCTGAGTAATATTTTACTTCTCTTTTTTGATAACTGTGATAACCTTGTCTGTGATACCCCTTTAATACTATGTAAAGATTTTATTCCCTTCATGGTGAATCTCCAGGACACATCAGTGTCTTCTGAGTTTAACTAGAGGCAGAGTCTAGGAAAACCTAGGGAGGAGAAATACAAAGTCTGTCAAAGAAAGAGATAGGTTGGATATAAAAAGAACTACAAGACTGTGCTAATACATTCAGAAATGTGGGGTTCATGTGTGAAAGTACACTCTAAGAATACTGTGTCAAATAAGATATAATGTTGGATTTGAATGTGTATATAGGAATGGATTGACATTCTTGAGTTAATGACTGGCTAAGCAATTAGAAGCCACTCCAACAATTTGTTAAGTTAGCTGACTCACTATTTTCCTACATTAAAACCAAAGATGAGATGTTACAACCTCTCTGACAAAATATTTTTGGAAGGTATAGCAAGGTTAGGATAATAGGAATTTAGGAAGGAATTTGTCCTTTGATATCAACCTATCCAACATGTCCCACTGGAGCATTCAGAAGCTTCTCCCATAACAAAATATACACCCCCTGGAGACAAAGACATTGAAGGGAACACCAGCATCCTTGGGAATCACTGTGGTTGCTGTTCTCTGCAGACTGGGAGTGACATCAGAAGACACTGTCCTTGAAGTCAGCCACACCATTTCAGTGAGGTGAGATGGAATTCAGGACCAGTACAGGTAGCTTTTAACTACCAAGTATAAGAAAGCATAAAGAGCAAGGACAGGTACAGTGAGGATGTTTAGACCCGAAGAGTAAATTGGCATTGGGTAATTGAGTGCAACATCCTTACAACTAAGAACAAAGAAATACGCAGAGCCGAGTGCATAGTAAGTACTTGCTTTCAAAACCCTCCTTTACCCCTTTGGCTCTAAAATCTGTAAGGAAGAAATGTTTGAAATTGAGGCATTGTTAGGGGATTGCTTTGCTTTCGGGTGCTACTCGTTTGGTACTACAAGCTTTTGTGATTTCTATAACTCTTGTCTCTTAAAGATGTGGTTGTGATACGCATTGACCTACAGCTCTTTAGCAGGTCCCATGTACCTTGTTGTTAAAAGACGACTGTAATCTAACTTTCAAGCCATCATAATACAAACCTTTAGAAGGCTTTGGGAAAATTACAGAATATATTATATACAAATATAGAAGACCCATTTGTATTTTGTATAAGATAGTTGAATCGAACACTAGAGGTCCAACTCTTACGGGCAAGCAGATATGTGCTGTAGAACAATCACTGCCACCCATTTTTAGGCTCACTGAGGATTTCTCAGGCATCATCTGAATGAAATTCAGAGATTACCATAGACATAGTTATTTAAACCCAACACAAATACTTTTAACTGATTTCTGCTAATTGTGTGTTTCCAAATGTCAAAGTTGCACAGACCTTGATTCTTCTGTTATCTTCAAGATAGCAAATACATACATACATACATATATTTAATATATACACATATCAAATGAGGTTCTTCTCATTTGATTAGGTTGATGTAAGAATGTTTGAATTTTTTGGGTCTAACAAATGCCTTAAGGATCCCAATTTTAGCTTATCATATTAAAACTCTGGACCCCAGTTCCTAAATTAAGCAAAAACTGATAAATTGTGAACCAAACAATATCCAATACATGCACTGTATGTTTTACAGCACAGGTAAAGTCCTGTGTCCTTTAATTTTTTTTCTACTCTTTTAGTCTCTGACCCTTGAGAAGAAACAAACAAAAACAAAACAAATATCAAAACTACCAAATCCACAAACTGTGAGTCACCAACTCCTAATTTCTCATAGGAATAAAGTAGGAAGAAGCTATCCTTTTCCGCTCCCTCACCCTTTTAAGTCATCCTATATATTGTAAAATACTGCATATACAAACTCCTGCATATGTACAAGTATATGTAACACTGAAAGAGAGGTTTGTGTTATATACAGAAACTATACATTATGGTTTATAATTCATATTATAAATTAATAAAGTCATTAGGATAAACCATCCCATGGCACTTTTGTCTGTGACTTTGTGATTATCCAGAATAAATGTTTGTATAAATATATGCTGTTCATATCTAGAAACAAATAGCCTTTGTGTAGACATATGGCCAAATCATTTAAACAAGAAAGGCTTATTTAGCAAATGCATTCATTTTCTGTATAACTGACTTTATATGTAAGTGCCTATCTATGTTTGTATGTATATGCACGAATGTGTATCATTCTTTAAAATATATTTTTAGTTGATAATACTCATTATATGACAGACCATTACAAGCCATCTCTGAAAGCTGAAGATTAATTCTTATCTTCAAAGAACTCAGATTCAGTGCAAGGTGAGAAGATGGGGAAGAACAAAGTGAAAAAAAAATTATAGCCAAGTACAGGGTACACATCCAATCCCAGGGGAACCACAAATATCCTCCCCTAGTTGGTGACACCAGAGCTGAGACTTGAGGAATGTCAGTGAATGGGTCTAGTCTTTAAAGGATGTTCATACGTGTGTAGGCCTACATGCGAACACATGCATACAAAGGCTGCAGCCAGACAGAATGAGTTATCTGTGTCATTTAACCTGTCCATTATGCCATCATGCAGGGCAGCTAAGACTGTGCTTGTACAAATGGGCTTGGTAATATAAACAACTTAATTGAAATGGCTGGTCCCAAGAAACTCATCCAGGGAGGATGATGCTTCCTGCTGGAGTTCAAGATGGCATAAAATGTATCAGTGTTAAATCCTTGACATATGCAGCTCTGTTCCCTTTGGTTTACAGCTGTTTTAGGAGACATAATACCCATTTTCTTTTATCATTCCTTTGAAACTACATTAGAGAAATTACAGGGTATTATCAAGATAAGAAAATAATTGCATTTTAATTTGACATGAGAGTTTCTTTAGAGAATAAAGTGGAAATTGGATCAAGAGAGCAGGCTGAGAACACATCTACCTATCTCCCACATAAAATCACAAGAAATTACAGAAAGGAACTTTTAGAAAAGTTTAAAATCCATAATAAAGTTGGTAAATGGAAAGGAAGGGCAATAATGGGTCTGCATTCTGAGGAGTTTCTAAGACAGAGGAAGAAGAAATGAATATATGAAAAGAATATGAACTAGATGAACACATCTACAGGTGTAACATTCAACATGAAGATTAAAGTTAATAAAGTTGTATTGGACTAGGTATTTTAGCTGCTCTCATAAATCAATAAAAGCAACTGAGATCATTGTCGTGGTAATCTACTTCACTGTGGCAACCATTTCATATCAATATGTATTCTGTAACATTGTGATACGAACCACGTACGTACACAAAAGAATTTGTTTTTAAAGGATTATACCTTTGTAGATGTAGAACTAAGTAAATTCTGAAGTGAAACCATGTGTAGGGAAATGCTAGACAGAGAAGCAGCTCCAAGTGCAGAATGAATGAATTCAAGGGCAAAACATGGGAGCTTTCCAGCTTTCTGGATGAGGTACTGGGGAGTCAGTATTTCACAAAAGTCATGCTTGCTGGCTACTTCTGCCTTACAGTTTGAGTTCCTCCACAGTTCACAGGGTTCTCTGTGCTCTGACTAAAGCCCAGGGTTTGTCTTAAAATTGGAGAGGTGGGGCAAAGGTTCATGGAGCCTCCGAACCCCTTAAGTTCCATTTTGCATCTGAAATCTCCAAGGATGCATCACTGTAATCATAATCAGCATTTAAAAAATAGATCAAGAACTTCAAAATGCAAAAATGAGCCTCTGGTAATAATTGCAACTCAGAACACCAAAACTATGAAGGGTGGTATCTCAGCACTAGAGGAACTGACAGAATATCAAAGGGGGGATCACCACAGAGTCACAGTGCAAGACTGCAGTGGAGGAATATTGCATCACTGAAAGATGAAGCATTGATAATCTTATAATATGAAAATTTAAATTGATGCAGTAAATGGCAAAATATAGCTGAAGAATGAATTGATAAGCTGTAACATTGAGCCCAGTGAATGTCCCTGAAAAAAAAATAAAAGAAGCAAGTAAATGAAAAATGTAACAAAAATCTAGATACTTAGAAGTTATACGCTTAACATTAACCTTTGTGTCCTATCACTTCTGAAGGATAATGCAGAAAGAATATATGGAGAAAATGTTATGAAATACAGTTTCCTCATTGCTTCAAAGATCACAAGAAAATCTTAAAAGTGTACTTGAAGGAAGAAAAAACAAATGAGTTCTTTACACAATCTGGATAATAATTCTTCATCAGAGAAATAAATGTGTAGGCTATGATTTCACTCTGTTAATTGCTTCTTTTGCTGTGTAGAAGTTTTTTAATTTGCTGCTGTCCCATGTATCAACCTTTGCTATTATTTCCTGAGCCATTGAGTCCTATTCAGGGAGTCATTGCCTGTGCCTATGTATTGCCATGTTTCTCCAATGTTTCTTCTAGCACTTTCAAAGTTTCAGATCTTATATCTAGGTCTTTGATGCATTTTGACTCAACTTTGTACAGAGTGAGAGAAAGGAACAGAATTTAATTCTTAGAACTCAAAAAAATTTGCACATACACACATACAAAACATTCATTGAAGGGCAAATGAACTTAATAGACACTTCTCTTATAAAAAATAATTGGAAATTTTATTCAACATCTTTAGCCATTAGGGAAATACAAATCAAAACCACATTGACATTTCATCTAACTATAGTCAGAATGTCAACCATCAAGTATACAAATAACAAAAGTGTTGGTAAAGATGTAAGGGAAAAATTCCTTTTATACTGTTGGTGGGAAGGTAAATTAATACAGGCACTGTGGAATCCAGGATGGAGGTTCCCAAAAGTCTAAAATTAGAACTATCACAGTACCAACTATATCACTCCTTGGGATTTATCCAGAAAATTAAAATCAAAGTAATTTAGCAATACCTGTTTATTCATGTTTATCAAGGTGCAATTCACAGTAGATGTTGTGGAAACAGCCAAGGTGCCCATCAACAGATGAATGGATGAGGAAAATGTGGTATTCCTACACAATGAAGTATTATTAAGCCATAAAGAAGAATGAAATTGTGTCATTCACATGAAAATTGATGGAACGGGAGATCAACATGCTAAACAAAACAAGTCAGACTTTGACAAGTATTGCATTTTCTTTCATTATATTGAAGCTAGTGAAAGGAAATAAAAGAGGATGTCATGCATTTAGGAGACGTAATGTAGGGAAAGAGAATCATGCAGAGGAGAAGACAGGGGAAAGAGGGTATGGGAGATAATGTGGAGTGATACTGATTAAATTATGTGTATATATAGATAATTCCACAGTGAAATCCACTATGATGTTTAAGTAATATAAAAGAAAAAATTTCATATATACTATGCATCCTTTTCCAGTCATGTCTCTGTTTTTCCCTCAAAGAGATTACACTTATATTGCATTTCTTCATATTCTTATTATAAATGCATTTATCACTAAGTAGTGTAGATTTTGCTTTGCATGTTTTAAATTTATATAACTATCTTTTTTGTAAATTACATTTGATGCACAATATTATGTTTGTGACATTTAGCTGTATTATGTAGCTCTAGTTTATCCATTTTCGTTTGTATATAGTATTCCATATTGTGACTTGACTACCATTTGTTCATCTATTCTTTTATTAATAGAAAACAATGATTAGTTAATAATAATGCAGAGGTACTCTGTATCCCTTTCACTTAGTGGTAATAATATCTTGCATAATTGTAGCGTGATATTTTGGCCAAGAAATCCACATGAATAAAGACCGGTGACCTTATTTAGAAAAAATGACTATTTGGAAACATTTAAGAAAGAATAAGATTGTAACAAGATTTAAGAAAATTATGGCATAATATTTTCAAAGTTCTGTGTAAAAACATGCCTATACAAAATCCCACATATAAATATTTAGAGCAACTTTATAATTGTGAAAACTTGAAACCAATCAAATATCCTTCAGTGGATGAATAAATGAACGAACTTTGGCATTAGAAAAGGAATATCATTCAGAAATAAAAAGAAATGGGCTCTCAAGCTAGGAAAAGGCATGGAAGAAATGTAAAATCATATTGCTAAATTAAAGAAGCAAATCTGAGAAGTCTACATATGCACCATTCTGTAAAAGACAAAGCTATATCAACTATAAAAAGATCAGGGCTTGCTAGAGGTTTGGGGGAGAGAGGAGAATAGGTGTAATGGGTTTTTTTATGTGAATGAAATCATTCTGTATGACAATGTAGTGATAGATATATGATATTATATATTTGGAAAAATCATAAGACTATACAACCCAAGGGGTGAATCTAATGTAAAGTATACACTCAGTAGTTGATACTCTGCATCAATATTTTTGCAGTTTTGATAATGGATCAATATTGGTTAAATCAATTGCAACCGACACTAATACATGATGCTTTTAACAGGAGTAATTGTGTGCAGGGTTACAGAAAGAGGAAGTTAGTGGGTCCTCTATACTTTCTGCTCAATTTTTCTATAAACTTAAAACTACTCTGTAACATTAAGTCTGTGAACTTTTTAAATGTCTACCTTTCTTTCAGAAGATCTGTTCAGTTATTGTCAGAATGGCTTCACACTCATCGGGAAGTCAGTGTGACTGAAGACTACGACAGAACATCAGAAGTACTTACGGGCCATGTCATCTGTGTATCAGCTAATTCTGACACATTCAAGAAAGTACCAGTTTAGAAGTTGTCCTTGTAATAATTTTCCTAAAACTGAGTTGTTAAAAACGGAAAGCAAAACTTTGCTTACTATTTATTTTCTGATGTGCCTCAATACCTTTACCTTTAAAATTCTCTATATTAGATATTTTATAGAATATGTATTAGAACAATGTATGCATTTAGATTCTAATATTCTATATTGAAGAATTGTATATTCAAAATAATACACGTAAATAATATATGCTGTGTAGAATATATGTTCACGGTATGCTTGGCTACCCAGAACAGAGGGAAAGTGCTCTTGAATCAGTTAAACAGAACATCTTAGGACACACAAAATATCTAAATTTTCTTTCCTAGAATTCAGTGTAATGAAAATGAAATTAGGGCATATTCTAAAGTCTATTAGAAGAAATCTGGAGATATTCAGTCACCTTATTTTCATAGTTGTGGGTAAATGCACCCTCTGCTTCATGGCTGAATCTTGGACGTGGGAATCATGAATTCATCCGAGCAGTTCCATGACTTGTTTGTCCATATAGATCGCAGGACTCTGCTGGCTGCTTTAACAGGGGTGAAGTGGAATAGCTCCCTCCTTAGCCAGAAACCCAGAGCTGCAGCAGCACAGCAGAAACCATGCCTTGCTCATCACAGTTTCTTTCTGCTGGGATTAGCTTCAGGATGGCTATTCTGGGACGGGAAGGGAGGAATATTCCTCTCTTGTGGCATACCTGCCTGAGTTCCATCCACAGAACTTCAGTGTGCTGAGCACATCATCTGGGAAGCCCTCAATTACAAGGCAGCATTAAAAGTCACCAAGAAAGGACAATGTTCATGTGACACTCAGTGGCACTACTGACAATTTAAATTAGATCTTCAATGACTTTTTTTGGGGGGGCCCTTATTTTAGTGAAGAAGCAGAATCTTCTCTTGGAACTTCAAATAGACGGATATAGAAAAAGCAATTCTCAAATTCATATGGAACAACAGAAGACCTAGAACAGTCAAAACATTACTCATCAAGAAGGAGGAAGCAGGTGGTATCTCAATTCCTGACCTGAAATTATACTATAGGGCTATAGTAACACAAATCACATGGCATTGTTATCAAAACAGAATTAAAGACCAATGGAATAGAATAGAAGATTCCGAGACAAACCCCCATACCTTTAACTAACTGAAATTTGATAAAGAGGGCAAAAGTACAGTGTGGAAGAGAATCAATTTTCTATTTAGTTCTTCATGTGGCTTTCATCACTGACACTTAGTTGTGTAAGTGGTTCTGGGGTTTGAACCTGCATCCTCACGCATGCCAGGCAAGCACCATAACTTCTGAGCCACTGCCCCAGTCCTCTAAGTGTTCTTTTTAACTCTCCTTTGAACTTACAAAGCAACTTAGCCATCCATCTTTCTGATGCTTGTCAATTTCACCTTGTACATGCATCTCAGTAAAATCTTTCCCAGAGCTTTAAGACTTGCTAGATGTTAAAGTAGATTTATTTTATAATCAGTGTGACCTCCAGAAAAAATATTCTAGAGTTAAAAAGAGCCTTGATAAATATTTTTAAATAAGTGTATTGATTAATAAAGCAGTTCTGTAGTAAAGAGAAAGAAAACAGGGAACTTAATAACATGATTTTAACACAGGTTCCCTTGTTCCTCAAAAGCATGTCACTCTTCTTTCACATGATTTAATGCAGGCACAAAGTAGTTGTAATATAGAAACCTCACTGGGAGCATAATGTTGAAGGAATCACTGTAAAAGACTTTAAAAAATAAAAACTCATGTAACAGAAGGAAATTTTCTAGAGAATGAGGCTTTTAGAAACATTAGCAATCCATCCTTCTAATGTGTCAAAAAATATACCCATGGATAAAATGGACAATGTCAAATCAGATCATTAAAGATATTGTGCTCATCAAAATGTGTATTGGTAGCATGTCAGGTACCCACATTCAGGAAAATCAAAATAACCGGGGCTTTGCAGCAGCTGTTTAACATGTGGACCTGGTTGAGCTTGGTGTCCATGATGCTGCGCAGTGTTGTTTCCATGGTGACCGATATGAGAGAATTTCCTCATGATCTCAACTACAGGAAATATCTGTGCTTTCCCTGTGCAACCTTCGGCCCATGTGTGTGGCACTTTGCACAAGTGTATAAGCTTGAAGGTGACCCCTTACCTGTCTGCTGATTGTGCCTTCTACATTTTCCCTATTTACCTAAAACTTTTTTTATTTTTACTTTTTCTCTGTGTTTTCGTTCTGCTCAGAGATAGGCATCTTTATAAAACATCTTGAATTATTTTTTGAATGTCAAGTTATGAATAAATAAATACAATAAAAATAGACAAGCAAATGGGACCAAAATTGAATTTATTATGTTGGAAAATTTTAGGTCCCTGGAAACTTTTTAAAATCATATTAAGAAGGTTTACATTTGCAAAACTCTGAGCACCCTCCTGGCATTTTTTAAAGTGCCAATAACTAAGGGAATAATATGCCACTCATCCCTGAAGTCTCTATTTATCTTAAAATAAGCAATGCTGTTTCCTTTCCACTTTCATATCTTAAGAAATTATATCCATAACTATTATCTTGGAGATAATTTGCCTAAAATAGTTCAACAATGAATTGGAATTATTTTGAATATATACCTCAAGGTCCACACGGCAGATGTTTACCTTTCGGGAAACAGCATACAACACTCCCAATGGTCGAGCTATGAACTTTGTCAATCTAACTTTTTCATGCACCCCAGCTTCAAATCTGTGTCTAAATTCTCTAATAATACTAGCTCTTCCATTTGAACTTGGAAAATAGCTCATTAGCAAAGGACATTAGGCAAAGATATTTTAATTAATGCTGTAAGTTTTGATGCAAATTTGCCAATGGATGGAAGAAACAGAAAATTAAGTTAATAGCTTAGTGTTATTGAGTTATTCCTATCTGGAAAAAAAAAACAAATTTCCATTACTTTTCATAGTTAGTACCCTTGGATTTTCACTAAGAAAGCTAGATTCCCAATGGACACAACTCTTGTAGCTGAAGAATCTGTTTTTAAGAAAAGTTATGTATTTAATAAAAGAAAAGATCAGGTTATCCATCCTCTCATGGAGGCTGGAAATGTGACATGGGGAAAATGGCTGTGATTACTGATGTGAGAAGATCCAGTTGGATCCATGTTTTACCACAAATTAGTCAAAGTTTTTGAAATAAAGATGATTATATCCTGTCTTAATATAGTTCTCTCTAGTTGCCAGCGTATTGATACAGGATAGTGAATGTCACCTCATCTGATTATGCAACAACCTTAAGAATGAATAAATATCATATCACTTAACCCTATCACAATGAAAAAGAGGCATTAGTATTATTATTATCCAAATAAGACAAATGGGAATGAGAAGATGTTTAGCTACGGTTTACCACAGACTATACTCTCCTCATTTTCTATCCTGCTCAACCCCCTCATTATCTACTGAGACAAAGTTAGAAACCTTCTGTGTTTCTTATCTTTTTCCTACCATTCCCCAAATCCTTATAGCTCACACTTCTATGCCCATGAAGTAATCCAAAAATGTTTTTCTGGGAAAATTACATAGCAATCTGACTTATTTGAAGCATAGCTTTCTTTATCGAATCTCTTTCTTCTTCTCTTTTACATTCCTCAACAGTTTCCAATTTTTAAGAAAATAACAATAAAAATTTTCCCTACCTGTGTGTGTTGTCATTTGCATTTCATCTTTCTCTCTACTCCTCCACCTAGCCAAGAAAGTTTCCTCTGTAGATCTAGAAATTGAGAAATTCATTCTGACCATTCTTTTCTATTTCTGCATAATGAATTACCAGAAATTTACCAACTACAAACAGTATCCAGCCAACAGTTCCACGGGTGAGAAATCCACTGGGCCCAGTACAGTGTTCTGCTTAGTGTGTGAAGCACAAAACCAAGGAGTGGAAGGGCTGCCTTCCAATGAGAAGTCTGTGGGAGACTCCACCCTGTGCTTATTCAGCTTGTCAACAGAACCCAGTTCCTTGAGGTTGTAGGACTGAAGTCTTTGGCCACCTCCATCTGCAAGCTACCAATGACACGTTGAATCCTTCTTATGCTTCAGATCTCTCTGCCAATTTCTTCCCCTGCATCTCTCTAACTTCAGACAAGAGAAAGTAATCTACTCTTTTTAAAATTTATTTATTTAATTCAGAATTAAGTGATTGCACATTGTTGATTCCCCCCATCCCTCCTTATCATCCCTCCCACTTCTCTCCCTCCCACCTCTTCCCCTGCCCCCACATATCTAAGGTTCCCTTGGATTCTGTGTTGCTTAGACTTTGGTGAATCTAGGACATGAGCTTGACCTTTCACCCAAGCCTGGGTTTTATTCTTGCCTTCACTAATGAGGGAAAACATTTGACACTTGAGTGGCTTGGTTTGCCTAATTCTGCTCAGCATAATTTCTTCCGTTGCCATGCCTTTACCTTCAAATGGTGTATGTTTATTGTTTCTGAAAACTTAGTAGAACTCTATAGTGTGTGTGTATATATAAGGACTAGAGCAAGGATGTCTTTGGGGAATCATTCTGCCAACACCACGCAGGCAGTTGTAGTTCTGTGACTGATTCCTCCTTCCTTCTTGAACTGCAGAATTTATTTTCTAAAACAATCTCAACAAATGTGAAGACTGTTCGGACTTCTCAAGGAGTTTTCTCCTATTCCATTCTCAAAATGCATGTTGTACATTAAAAAAGTATATTCAGTTTTCTAGGCTTTTATCTTCTTAAATTGAAAAAAATGATATGTATAGGTAGTACCATATTTATCCCTTTAATATCCAGTATTTTCCATAAAAATAGCCTGATTATATGATCCAACTTGATTGAGCCATTTAAAAAATTCCCTAGTTTCCTTTTAGTTTATATGATGTAGTATACATTAGTATATGTGTATGTGTGGGTAAAATCTATTTGAATTTTTATAATGAGTTTTTAGTATCATTATGCTTATTTTCCATATGAGGATATTGGGGGCTGAGAGAGTTTAACTGTCTTGCTTAGATGAAATAGTAACCAAGAAGTAAACCTCATCTGAAGATACAGTTACATCTGTGGTTACAGTTTTTATATGGTTTGTCTTCACACATTTTCTTGCACAATGCGTGAATCATGTTTGCAATTTCTGACTAAATAGTAGCAATTTAGGTTTCTGAAAACAATGTGACAATATTGTAAAATAACAGAAAACATCATCAAATTTCTTTTGCTAAATGATTAAGACACCTGAGCAAAAATCAATGGCATTATAATTTGTAAGAATGTATTTAAATAAAATTAAAACTTTAGGTTTTAAATGGAGGCTAGTGACCATATCTATTCACCCCTGTCCACATCCAGATACAAATGACATGAAAGTTTGAAGTTCTTAAAAGAAATATCCATAATGGTAAAGAGAATTAGAATCAATAATCGATGAGATTGTTGAACAAATCTACAGAACATAGAAAATGCAATGGATGAATATTGTCTGATGAAGAGCACAACTCCGAGGAAGCTGCAGAGGAAGCTGAGGACATGGATATCTGGGACAAGAGAGTCCTTGGACCCTGCATGAGAAGTATCCTGGGGGAATAGGAATGACAAACAGGCTTCCGTTACTGTAGTACAACAATACACTTAACCTCCACTTTCACAGAGCAAGGGGAGTGAGTTTTGACTACAAAGTTTGTTAAAAAATGGAATTTTCTTGGCACCATGCATGTCAAGCTAGACCATGCAGTTAGCCTATTGGTGGCTCTGCATGTATTCTTTTAACTTGGTCAGAATTTGATCTTCTTTAAGCACCCCTGTTGAACGAATGTGACATAAACTTAACTCCCAAGGGAGAGATGAGGTCTGCAAAATCTTAGTCTTTGCATCATGAAGTGGAATATAGAAATGTGAGTTTGTAGCTAAGAGATAATAGCATAACAATCAGTACTTTCCATCTGGAATGCATTTTCCTACAGTTTACTGCAGGATAGGGATCTACCGAAGAAGCATGGCACTATTACCTAGTACCTCTGATTCTGTCTGGAAACAACCCGGTCCTCTTTTTCTCAGACTGGATGATTGCACACCTGCTAAAATCCAGCACACCTGTGTTTCTCCAGGCACTGCATCTAGTGGCAGCATCTTCAGGGAAAGCCCTTCTATCAGCTCTTCCTCCCAGACCAAGGCCGCCTCGCCAGCGCCCCCTTGCTTCATCTTCTCCCAAGCAATTAGCTTACTCCATACAACATAGCCCAACACTTTGTTGACCTAAAGCCGTAAAATGCCATATTTAAATTTCTGAAAAGCTACATTGTTTAACAGGAAATAAGTATCTTTCATTACGTTCAGACACATCTGTCATCACTCAGTCTAAATACTTTCCTTGCCTACTGCAAAAAGTGATAATTTCCTAAATTTTCTGAAAGGCATTTCTTCGTAAAATTATCCCCTTTTAGGATTTTTTCTTTCCTGTCTACTCACATTCAAGGACTTCTAATTATAAAACTAGGATAGCAAATTGAATAGAACAGTATAAAGAAAAGAAAACAAAAGAATACTGACAGATAGTGGAAATTACTCATTTGTAAGAGGGGTTCATTAAACACTTTCACTTTTATTGGCTACAAAAACCCAAGGACTCCCTCTATTATTATTACAAGCTTATTGTGGACACTGTATAGTTCTTCTTGGGGTACATCCATCATTCCATAGGGCATAAATTATGGTCCATTCTTTTCAATTTCAATGTGTTTTCCTTTTTCAAATTTGAAAATGGGCACCCAATAAAGCAGTGGCAGAATATTCTACATAAAGTACTATTTTCTTAATTGGAATTGGGAATATTTTCAAATTACATTAAATCCTAATTCTTTAGCATCTCTTTCCTGGAAAAAAAATATTCCCCCAAATTGCTTCTTAATAGAGTTAAGATTAATGATTATATATTTATGAATTAAGTCTTGGTACATACTTGTAATTCCAGAAACTTAGGAGGCTGAGAAAAAAAGATTGAAAATTCAAGGCCATCCTCTGTAACTTAGCAAAACCCTTATTAAGCAACTTAGTGGGACCCTTTCTCAAAACAAAAAATATATATAAAAATGGCTGGGGGTATGGCTCAGTGATCAAGCACCCCTGAGTTCAAACCCTAGTACCAAAAATTTTAAAAAATGGGGCTGTAGATGTAGCTTGGAGCCCCTGGGTAGAATTCTCACTACTAAAAATCAAATATACTAAAAATATATACTATATATGATCAAATACACCAAAATCAAATATATATCTATCACTTGTGTACTGCTCTTTTGTAGAGTAAAATATCTTTGAATTTTCAAGGAGAAAGACAAACATCTCTCATAGTTACACTAAGATTTTATTGGGTTATTATCGTGTAAAAATTAATCATTTGTTTATGGCCCATATGGTAGTCTCTATTTGACAGACACTGAAAGAAACAGATCTTTCTAATGTTTGAGCTCATTTAGACTCCCTTCAGCTGTCTATTCTGTTTTCTTACTGCAGAGATGAAGGATTGGTTCCTCCAAATATTAGTGAGTTGTCTAAAATCAGACAGTGGTCATTTGGAGTAAGACCTTCAGTTTCTATAATGCCATGTGGTGTTCTTTCTGACATGTCAAACTAAACCAAACATTTCATTCCCAGGTCACACTCAGCAGCGTCGCTGACTAGTTCATGTTGCTCTAGGATAACTTTCACCACTCTCAATTTATCACTGTAATGTGTGTTTGGCAATGCAGACAGATTCTGAATACTCAAAGCAATGTAGGGGATGAAAGGAAAAAAATGAATAATTGAAAGCTACATATTTTGATATTCTGCTTTTGGCAGTTGTTCAAATATCTTCTCAAATAAAATTTGGTTCAGAGCTTCTAATATTTCTTAGTCCAAGTCAGACTGTGGCCACAGAACAATAAAAAGGAAAGTAAATATTTTTTCTGCTCAACTTATCATACCATATGCATTACACATGCTATTATCCTTGATTTCTAGATAACCACGTGTGGGAACATTATTATATCATCATGTTCCTTCTCTCATAAGCTAGAACATACCCAAAGGCAAGCATGGAAAACTAAAGCAATAGGGACATAAATATCCAGATGGTTTGAAAAATTGAAAGCCCTTCCTCAAGGGTGAATGTTTGTTTTATGTGAGTGTGAATGTTTCTGTCATCCAGATAGGTAACAATGCAATGGGAAGAGTGATGATCTTGCAGTTAGAAAACTCAGTTAAAGCCACATCTCCCCTATTTATTATTAAATCTGAGAGCACATTTATTGAGAATGCATTATGTGCCAAATATTATAGTTAAAGGCTTATTATAGAATGGATGGAGAATAAAATTCACAATTACCCTCCATAATTTAACAATATTGAAAAAAGAAAATGTAAACAACAACAAAAATTACTTGAAAGATAAGATTCTTAAGTGCTCTTACGTAGGAACATGTACAAAGTGGCTAGTAGAGATGAACTTAAAGAGATATTGGCATGGAAGTTATGAAAACGGTCTTTTCTTCCTTTATTTCTCCCAGAGCAGAAACTGGAATTAGAATTTAGAAACAATTAATATATGAATGAGATGATTCCAGGAAGTGGATGGTTCTAGAAATGATAAGGAGGATGAGTGAATTGAGAAAGCAGAAAAAGTAGAATTCATTGTATATTATCACAATTTCTCTTCTGGGTACTTGAAGGTTAATTCTATATGGGTCCCCTAAACTCTCTGGGTCAGAATTGTCCTTGTGAAGCAAAGGAAACCAGAGAATTAACCCCCTAGTTGGAGCATTTACCCACTAGCACACTGGGTAAGGGTTGCTACAAGTCTTAACACTCTCCTTGATCTGTGCACACCATAAGAGCACAAGAAGCAGCCTTCCATGATCCCACAGAAATCCCTGACTCAGAAAAAGCACATTTGTGTTGAGATCCTGCTAAACACAGTGAAGTCGGAGCTCACAGGAAAATATCTACCACATCAGTGTCTAAAAGCATGGATGAACTTAAGAGACATGATGTAGGGCACCAAATTTCTACTACAGAATTCCAAAATTAGAAGATGCCTAAGATATGAAATTAAAGATAAATGTGGAATTTCTACATGGACAATAAATACCATGAGAAAGGCAGACAGAGGGCATAAAGGAAAATTGGCTGAAAAGAAGGGTATGGATGGCAATAAGAAAGGATCCAGACCACAATGGATCAAGTTATTGCAGTAGTTGCAGGGACACACTTTCCAAACAGAAAATGGCTGGTTGGCTTTCAGATAGGTGATCTTTTATTCTTTTATGGACTGAATTGGGCAGGGTGGTGAGCTCACATCAGGAATTTTTCTGGTTAAATGGGCTTTTCGGTAAGGTGGGGATCCTCTGATAAGCGCCCAAGCAAGTAAGTTCGGATAAGGGCCTGGGACATCCCAAAGGAAATATTCACTAAGGATTAGAATAGAATTTCTGTAACCTGAAAGAGACCAATGCTAAGATGACAGACTTTTTAAATTGTTGCAACTTATTTGGTAATTAAAAGTACGGACATATAGATCACATGCCATTTTATCTCCCTGAGTCTCTTTCTCAAAAGATATGGAACTCAACAAAAGCAAATTCCAAGATCCCCTTCCCAATCTAGAGCTGAATGATCCTATGAATGACTGAAAATATAATTTTTATTTGAATAACTTAACTTCTCATTAGGAAAATGAGTGTGTAGGCTACTGTTACTTTGGATACAGGAGCATGTATAATGGTAGAATAAATTAATTAAATGTTATTTACTTTGAAATACTTATATATTCTTCAAAACTAATATTTTTTTCTTAAAAACAATTTAACAATTGAATTAACATTGAACTACTTGCAGTTCAACTGGATGTTACTTATTTTGTGAGGCATAAAAATACACATGCATAAGACTTAAAAGCTGCTAATCACAGTACAAGCAGACATGGGGTTCATGCTAGTGTTTTTTAAGGAAAATGCTATGTCAATAGTTTGAGTCAAGTGTTGTTGAATATGTTGGATCAGAAGAATAGAAGAAATGCCTGGGGTTAATAAAGGATACCTTTACAGAGATGTCAATGGAGCTGGACCTTGAAGTAAAAAAACAACTGGAAGGCTGAGACTTATTCAAATACAGAAACAGCATAATCGAGAATGTGAAAGAATCAAAGAATGTGATTTAAATTTGTAAAACCTTCTCATTAAGGCAAGATCAAGGAATCATTCTTAGAACACTGCTGGTAATATAGGTTAAGAAAGATTGTCAAGGCTCTTCTACTTTCTCCCAATGAGCAGGGCTTTTGCCACAGTTGGGGATCTACACTGTTCATCAAATTAAAGAGGGAACTAGGCTCAAAGTCCTCTGGTTAGTGTTCTCCCTTTGATCTAAATGTATGTACCTCTGTCTTCTTGCATCCCATAGAACACTTCACAGAGCATAGCCCAAATTTCTTTGGAAATAAAATACCTCTGGAGCATTACATTTCTTCAAGATAATGACAATATCTCCTTAGAAATGATTAGGGATGATAAACAAATATTTTATAGCAATCCAGAATATTCAGCCCTTGACTTTCTGAATCTGGCTTATTTCACTTAGCATGATGTTCTCCAGTTCCACCCATTTACCAGCAAGTGCCATAGTTTCTTTTTTCTTTATGTCAGAGTAAACCTCCACTCTCTATATATACAATATTTTTTTTTGGTACCAGGGATTGAAACCAGGGATGTTTAACCACTGAACCACATCCCCATCTCATTTTAATTTTTATTTTGAGACAGAGTCTCATTAATTGCTTAGGACCTCACTAAGTAACTAAGGCTGACTTTGAACTTGTGAGCCTCCTGCCTCAGTCTCCTGAGCCACTGAGATTACAGCCATGTACCACTGTGTCCACACATTTTCTTTATCCATTCATCTATTGACCATTACCTGGGCTGGTTCCATAACTTAATGTAAAGTGCACTGCTGTAACATTTATGCATCTGTACCACTATAGTATGCTGATTTTCGTTCTTCCAAATACATATTGAAGTAGTATAGCTAGGTGACCAAAATAAGGGGAAATATGGGGGCGATCTCATGAAAGAATATCAGTGGAGTAAGGAAGGGGGTTGCTGGGGAGGGAGGAAGGATGAGAAAAGAGAGGAATGGTAGAATGAAATTGATCAAATTATGCTATGTAGATATGTGAATACATAGTGAATTCCACCTTTACGTTTATCTATAAAGCACTAATTTAAAAAATTATAAAACAAATAGTAGGAAGATCAATAGGAGGAAGGGGAACAGGGGGAGAGAGAAGGAGAGGAAAAAGAAAATCCTGGGGACTAAATTAGAGCAAACTATAGTCCATGCTTGCATGATTATGTCAAAATGAACCCAAATATTGTATGTAACTGTAATGTTTTAATAAAAACATAAAAATAAATTCTGCAGAACATTTGGGTGGCACATTACTATCACTTTACTTTTGGGCTGGAGCAGTGGCTCAGTGGTTCCGGTTCTTGCTTGGCATGCATGAGGATGCAGATTCAAACCCAAGCACCATGTACACAACAAGGTGTCAGAGCAATGGAGCCACGTGAAAAACTGAATAAATTGATTCTTTCTTTCTCTCTCTCACTATCTCTCTCTATTTTTAAAATATCACTTTACTTTAAATATCCTACTAAATATTTAAGCAAACTCCTAATATGTGGAAAAGAATAATCTCAAAGTCAATTTAAATTATTGTTATAAATAATAGTTTTATTTACTGAATTTTCTTCTGTGAATCATGTAATTTTGAATTATTTTTCCTCACTCAAGTCAGGCATGACTACTTCTAACTCATTTATTCCATAGACCCATGCACAGTGAATTGGTTGCTTCCATCCTTGGACAATATTAATACTTTGAGTATCACATTGGATACCTCTAATTTCTGTCATTGAATCTTACTAAAGATACATGTACAGAAGAGGGTGGCTAACTGGGAAGGAAGACCTGTCAGATAAACTCTATCTAGAGTGGCTTGTCTATTTTGATTCTAACATCACAAAATATCATCTGTATGGCCATGAAACCCATCCAGGAACAAGACAAATACCAAAAGCTCCTTAAAAAACTGGTACCATTTTCCAATGATTCCTCTTTAACAAAAGTAAGCAATGAGATAAAATGGAGCAAAGCCTCTTAATCTATGATATTGCTATCACAGATTAAGGAAAGATTATATATCTGAAAATGAGTTTAATAACAGAATTATTAGTTGATACATTAGGATTTTGGAAACTTGAAGCTATAAGATTGTGGAAAAAGAGAAAGTTAAACTTAGATAAGGCCAATTTTGCCAGATTTGTTGAAGTAAACAAAGGCATTGTTGTACAGATTGACATTGTAAATAGCACTTTGAACAGTCAAGTTCTGATGAAGACCAGGAGCCCCTATCTTTTCCCCAGCTCTCAGGTGATGGAGACCTAAGATCCATACCAGGCATCACTGCCAGATCTGTGCTAGTCAGTCTAATGTTAAGAATGATGTGCTCATCAGAATCTATTAGCATCAAAAATGATAAGTCAGAGACTGACAATCTATCCCAAACTAGTAGTTGAGTGACATTGATTTTAAGTAATTTTTCCTAACACCTTGGGTGATAGAATTTGGTATCCACCAGATGCATCTGGGTTTCATCTCTTTGTTCTGAACTCAGTTGGCTCTCTGCTTAGAACTCTTCTGCTACTTGATGCTCCCAGTCATATAGCCACATGTATGCTTTATACACTAGATTTTGAACTCTTTAGGAGGCCAACTCACCTTCCTGCTTGTATCCTCCTGCAAGATTTTTCAGAAATATAATCTTTCCTCAAGGATTCTTGGAGCTTCACCAATAAATTTAAGAAATCTTTTGTCCTAGCTTACCTGAAATTATTACTAATGATAAAATGAAGATATTGAATCCCAATGACATTTTTAATATTTAGGATGAAATTAAAAACAAAATTAAAAATTTTTGCAAAAATGCAAAAAATCAATAAAGGGAAAAACTACATGGTGACTTTTCACTAGGAGTTTAAGGAAAAGATCACTAAGAAGACAATGAAACTGAAATCTGAATAAAAGGAGGAAGCCAGATGGGAGAAGGTCAAAAGAAGGAACTTTTCGTTAGTGGGGGAAAAGTCTACAGAAACTCTAATATGGGAACCATTCTTGTGAATTGTAGGAGCAAAAATGTCCACGTGATTGGTGTGGACCAGAAGATCAGAGTCACAAGAGTAGTAGGGAAAGGTAGATGAGGCCACACCACAGAATAAAATCATATCAGATTCTGCAAACCAAAGTTCCCTCTGTTTCCCACAGCCCTTGCATAATGGAATCTGACATTAGTTGCTTCTTACCAAGTTGAATTGCGATTGAGGATTTTGAGAAAAAAAATTATTTGTGAATGGTAGGAAGCAATCAAATAGCTTGGGGACTTAGACAAGAATAATAGGGAAAAAGGAGCTGATATTTTTCTAGAGCAAGTTACAGAAGGTCTGGAATATCTGAGCCCAGAATTCACGATCAGTTGAGGAACTGTCTTGAGAAGGCCACAGATCTTAGTAGGTTCATTGCTGATCAGTTGTCCACCCCTTGTCTGATCAATGCTGTACTGAGGCAGAGTTAAGAGACTGCCAAGGTATGGCTTCTTCCCAGCAGAGACTGCTTCATTGTTGAATGAAGATATACATTACACATACTGCGATTGAAAAAAGAAACTCCATCTCTATGAATTCTGCATTCCTTCTAAGGAATCTCTAAGGATAAGCAAGAGATTCTCCATTCTTTTGAAAAACCCAGAATCAGGAAAATGAAAAACTTACCTATATCCTTGGAAAATTAAATTCTAGTTTAGTTAATGTTTTCCTCCTGGCTGAAGTGGCTACTTAAGGAAAGATAATGACAGCATTAGGATGGTTAATTGCTGTTTAATCAGTATCTCTATAGCTCCTGCTGGAAAGAATATGGGGAAAGTGTTAAATTAGAAACTGCATGAAATATCACTAAATCAACCTGAGAGAAATGTCTCTGCTGTATGTGAGTAATACAGACTTGAGTGAATTTTTCATAGGTACCTGGAAGTCTGTATGAGCCTTTATTCAGAGATTGGAGGAGATGGAGCTGCTGTGGGCTAGATAACTAACAGATCCAACCAGCAAGTTGAGACCTTGTTCAGAGATGCAGAGACTAAGCCCAAATCTGTAATTACTGTACCACACATAAATCAAACACTCCTAAGTAGAAGAACATGTTTCTCACAGAGTTGAAAAAAAATTCTGGTTATATGTTTGTATGGATGTTCTAGAATCCAGGCTTACAATGTCATTAAAAGAAAATTGGCTAGGACTAAGATCAAAGCATGGGACTGAGAAAAGATTCTTTCTTATGATTCAGTAATTGTCCAATCAGGGAAGTAGACCTGAGAATATTAGAAGCACTTTCTCTAATGCCAGATCTAAGCCAGATTCATTATCACATCTGATAAGACAGTGTATCCTTGTTCACTGTCAAAACCACAGCATCTAACACAATGCCTGATGCATACACAGACACTTAGCAATTTACTATTGCATTGTTGTGCATGCAAAGTCATATTGCACATATTTAATAATCATGTCCTCTTGGAGGTCTGTTATGATTCCTAATTTGTAATAAAACAGGGAAAGCCTCCATATCATATCCATCTCTGGCAAATGCAGGATTTCTTGCCATATTAATACATGGTGAATATAAGCATGGCACTAGCAGCTGCCTTATAATTTGGATCCTCTGTGATGAGAAGGAAAAAAAGTAAAAGACACCAAGGAGCCACCTGAGATCAGATGTAGCTTAGTAACTGAGGGTGGAGAACAGATTTTTCGGTGCATTAACTTATGACTCAAGCAGTCAGATCCAAGACCAGCCAGTAATTCATGGATTCACCCTATTGTCGAAGATGTTTAACTGCTAAGGATGCTTTCTTTATCTAAAATTAGGGTTAAAGAACAATTTTTAGATAAAGGCAAACATTTACAGCCTCATTCTACAATGAGGATGAGTAATGTAGAAGCAGAAAATTAGTTCCTACATTTATAGTTATTATGAAATAATTAAATACAGGTGATCTCCTTGTAGGAGACAATTTTTGAAACAGGACAGTATAGTGCTCTGGATTGTTCTTGGTCAGAGTGTGACTCTTGGATCAGCCCTAAGAGCATGATCTAAAGGGTAGTCAGGAATGCAGCATCTCAGAGCCTCCACAAACTCACCAAGCAGACACTGCCTTCTAACAAGACTCCCGGTGGTGCACACGCAGAAAGTATCAGAAGCCCTACTTGCGGTTCCAATTTCCACCCCTGATAGGTGACTCTCAGAAAGTTGATTAATGTCCTCATGCCTCAATGTTCACACTTCTAAATGGGAAATTATAAACTACTAACTTTATCTGCTGAACTGAATACAAAAAGAAAAGAATGCAAATATATTAAAACAAGGCCCAAAATCTCCTAAGAAACCAATATATATCAACTACTGTTACAATTTCGCAAAGACAAATGTTTAGTCCAAATTAATAAATCTAGGAAGTTTTTTTTATTTTTATTTTTAATGTGGAAGTCAGGGAAACGTTTGAACAAGTGTTTGAATTACGGAACAGAGATTTCCTAGAAGTTCTCAGTGGGGAGATTTTATTTTGCTTTTGACTTCTGCTTATATCAATAGGAAGGGTGTATGCAGGCTATAGTATTGTAATATTTTTTCAGGCATTTTAAGACAGTGGGTGGATTTTCCAAAGGAAGAAGTATTTTCTATTCTTGCTTTGCATATCTTTGCATTCCAGGCACTGGGAAGCTACAACTTTGACCTATGTGACTAGGCTTACAATATTGGAACTGCTGGTAGAGATTTATCCAGAGGTGCTTTCGTTTGTGTCCTACCCAGATCCCATTTACCAGCTTTTGCACTCATTTCCACGCTGCTATGACTTAAAGCTGCACTTTTCCCCAGAAAAATTGCTCTCAGTCAGCAGAAGTTGCCTCACTCAGGAGCTTGCTTTCAGTAACCACCCAGAGGGGTGGGCCACAGCCAAGGATCCAGGAGTCCTATAGATAACTCTGTGACATATTTCATGCTCCTGTGTGCTCATTGGTTCTGGTGAATCTTGTCTTCAGAGAGCTACATCCTCTGCCCTAGGCTGCTTCTCTTGCTCCAAATATGTTAATCGAAATCCTGCATCCAGGATATTCCATCTGACACAAGATCACAAAAGTCATAAGAAACTAAGATGAGACCATAGCCAGAAAGAGCCACTCTTAGGCAGACATTTCCGAACATGTTAATAAATTATACTTGGTGCATTCTAAAGAGTTTCCTCTAAGTCTATATGTATAACAACACATTCATTTGATTTTGATGTTAAAGTCAATATATTTGTTCTCTTTATGAAATCACATACTGATCAGAGGTCCCTGGCTGATCAATTTTAAAGTAAATATCTTGTGATTCTGATGGGCTCTGACTGGTGACATGGATTTGAGAGTGTGATACCTTTTCAGGAGGTCTCACAGTTACCAAAAGCCCTTCTTAAAACAGTCACTCTCTAAAGAGATATAGCAATACTTCATTATTTGAATTATTTGAAAAAGTGTAAATAATTGATGTTGTCACTAATAATTACAAATTGCCCACCTAGTTGTTTATATTTTGAGAAGAGAAACTTCATTCCTTAATTTTTATACACTAATAACAAGATTAATTCACAGTATATTTAAATTCCTAAGAAAATAGATGGAAAAAAATTCTAATACAAAGTTCTAGCTAAAATATTTTTCTCAGCAAATTCCTAAATGTTTGTTAAAGTTATATTTTTATGTACATTTGTTAAGGTGCTTGAATGGTGGGTGTTAGAATTTCACAGAGATTGCTGAAAGGAAGGCCCTCTCTTCCTCCATGAGAGCACATACTTACAACAGCCATCAAAACAAATTCTGGAGTTGGCAAAGCTTCTGTAGACCTGGTTAACTTATTCCAAACCTGAGCTAGCAGTAACATGAATAATTTGACTAATGTATTTAAAATTTCTTAAATAAGCACTCACAAGCCAAGAGTATATAATGAAGAACCGTGTTGCCATATCTACCGCTGAAAACTACAGAAGAGTTTTGAGAAATTATTTTAAAAATGACAAAATCATATTGTAAATATTGCAGCAATAGGATTAGTTGCACAAAGGAGGTGTAATTTTAAAGGAGTTCTTCCTGGTGTCCATTGGAGATATCTGAATAGCTACTACTGTTGAGTGAAAAGTGAAATATTTTTGAGAAAATTTGGTTTATGATTTCTTATCTTTACCTAGTAGCTTGTGCTTTCTAATATTTGTTGTGTGGGGGGAAATTTGTGACTTTGGTAGTTATTTTTCTTTGTCTTTTCCTCTGTCACTGTGTGTGTGTGTGTGTGTGTGTGAGAGAGAGAGAGAGAGAGAGAGAGAGAAAGAGAGAGAGAGAGAGAGAAAGGGTGGTGAAAGTGTATGAAAAATATTTAAAGAAGCAACTGCAGTGGTGCATGCTTATAATCCCAGTAGTTCAGGAAGCTGAGCCAGGATGAAGATTTCAAGTTCAAAGCCAGCCTTAGCAACTTATCAAGGCAGTAAAAAACTTAGCAAGGTCCTATCTCAAAATTAAAATGAAAAATAAAATAAAAAGTGCTAGGATGTGAATCAATGGTTAAGCCACCTGAATTCAATCCCTGGTATAATAAAGAAAGAAATAAATAAAGTAAAATAAAGAAGAAAGAAAGAAAAATAATAATGTGTATTACTAATTTCTTCTGAAAGATTTAAATTTTGAGGTACCCTCTGAGCTCTTTCACTCTCTTTTTTTAATGAAGAAAAGGGTTTATTTAGATTATAGTTTTGGAGGTTCAAGGACAGGTTGCTGGCATCAGCTGAGCTCTGGTGAGAACACTCTTGGCTTGTCACATCATGGCAGATGGCAGTCTCAGGAGTATGTACTGAAGCAAGTGATCATATCTCATTACAGAAAGTTTGGGGCCAGGCTCCGGCTTTCAGACCAGTCCTTTCTGCAAGAATTACCAGGGTTACATGAGAACTTCCTTAATACCTTCCAAAAATATCCACCCCTCTCACCAGTCATCTCCTACCATACAAATCCAACCACCTCAGCATTGCCATTGTGGAACCCAAACTTCTAACACAGGGACTATTGGGGGCACAAATCACATTCATAAGACTGACTGAAGTGTTTTCATGGGAGATACACTCTGTATAGTTGTTTCTACTCATTTGCAATTATAATAGTGCTAACACATATTTCTTTGTTATATATATATATATATATATATATATATATATATAATTCTGGAAGTAAAATACAGGATAATATTGTATGTGCATTCTTATTTTGAGAGATTTTTCAAATGACTTTTCACAAAGGTCAGGGTTACTATGTCACTCAACTAACTTTCAGTGGCCACCCTTCATTCACATTGCTGTTTACGTAAACTGCCACCATGGAGCTGGGCAACAAGGTAGCCTTGACAGAGGATGTACCAATTTAAACTTCGTCAACAAATAACAGCCACATATTTTTCAACAGTGCCATCAACCTTTGATCTTTGCCATTCTGAAAGAAAAATTTCTTAATTTAAATTTGTATTTTTTTCTTATTGTGAATGAAGCCTTGCTGGTTTTCTTATATCTCACATCTATTTGTGTACCATATTCTATGAACTAGTGTTTATTTCTTCTTAGCCTTTTCTTAATTGCTTATTAGTATTTTATTTTACTTTAGGAGCTTTTCAACTATTAAGGCAATTAATCCTTTCTTGCCAAAATTAATTGAAAGTATTTTTTTATTAGGGCAATTTTTTCTTTTACTCTGTGGTTTTTTTTATTAGTTTGACATAGTCTTACATATTGGAGGTAACTGTTGTTTAATATCTTGCATACATGGATATTGACAAAGTGAGATAATAATTTTAGGCCAATCGTAGACCAGGATCTACCCCACTTCATCCATTTTCTGAGCACATGTCTCCTCTGTAATCCCACCATACTATAGTTTGAAACAAACATACATATGTATAATAATTGTTGACAATACTGAGTTTCTCTGCCTGCCTGTGTATAGGTAGGTTTCTAAAGAGAGTTGAGTATTCCCCATTGTATTGATAACCCCCCTTATCCCTCTATCCCTTCCCTGCCTCCCTCCCTTCTCCTCCTACTTTCATAGTTATGGTTCTCCCAGCTTATGTGGAATTTCAACTATAGTGAGTTTAAGTAATAAACTGGTATCATCCTGTTGCAGGTTTTACTCTAGCTTCCACCTATGAAAGAAAACAATTGGCCCTTAAGTCTCTGAGTTTGTGATATTTCACTTTGCATAATATTGTCCATTTCCATCAATTTGGCTGCAAAAGGCATGATATCATACTCTTTGTAATAGCAGAGTAGAACTCCATTGTGTATATATAATACAATTTTTAAATTCATTCATCCAGTGAGGGGAATCTGGGTTGGTTCCATAGTTTAGCTATTGTAAATATTGACGTATTTGTGTCTCTGTAGTATGCCAATTCTAGCTCATTTTTCAGAAAATACCCAGGAGTGGGATAGTTGGATTGTAAGATAGTTCCATCACTAATTTTTTGAGGAATCTAGGGTAAAATGGAGAGTCCAAGGGAATGCCCATGAATCCATGCCCCTCAACCAGGATCCATCTCCCATAGCCTCCACACCACTTCCAAGTAGTCCATTTGGCTATCAGTGGATCAACCTATTGATGAGGTCAGAGCCCTCAACTTGATCCAATCATTGTCCAATAGCCCCACCTCTGAAAACTACTACATTGGCATTGGAAATGAAGACCTCAATACATGAGTGATTGGCAGAAAATCCAGATCCAAACTATATATATATAGAGAAAGCAGGGCAGAGTGGGGTGGGGCAAGCACCTTGCTTGCTCTATTGAGATATTGGATACATCAGAACAATAGCTCATCCAGTGGTTTATTTCTTTACACTTCTAAGGTACTGTAATTCAAATGACTTTTAATTTTAACTATACATAAATAAAATCAGCACTTCTTGAACCCTTAGAAATGGAAAGGACCTTGACATGACATAATCAAACTCCTTCAGCTTATACCTGCTGTTCTTACTTTCATGCCTATGGGAAAAAGTAAGAGGAGAATTTGGTATCTAGTGTCCTTAGCTTCATTGGTAGTCATTTTCATAATGGTTTTCTACTTTCTTTTTTTTCTTTTAAAGAGAGAAGGACAGAGAGAGAGAGAGAGAGAGAGAGAGAGAGAGAATTAATTTTTATTGAGTTTTTCACATGCCTTTCGTTGCTCTGACACTTAGTTGTGTACGTGGTGCTGGGGTTTGAACCTGTGTACTTGCGCATGCCAGGCAAGCGCTGTAAGCACCAAGCTACCGCTCCAGCCCCGGTTTTCTACTTTCATTCAAAGACAATTAAAAAAAAGTTCAGTTAACATTTTTGAGCTTTTACTTGACACTCTGCAGGGTAGTAAGTTATTTGCATATATTACCTAACAGTTGAAATCATCTACCTCTCCCATCAGTTTATTATCTTTATTAGTGTAACTCTACTTTTTCAGTAATCCTTTCCCAGACAAAAAATTTGATATTTCCTTATAGAACCTTTGAGAATAACCCATACATTTCCAATAAGAAGCAACAACCAAGAAAAAAATCATCTCAGAATTCTAGACTTGCTCATTCCACCCCTTCTCAACAGTCCTATCATGATCCTTGCTCAGCCTTGATCAAGTTACTGCCTTAAATCAAACGCCAGATTCTAAATAAATCTGTTCTATTCTCTTGAGACACACTATACGTATATGGAGATGATGCCCTTCCTTGTTGCAGAATAAAAAAAATGTGACTTTGTCTCATCAACCAGGCAGGTTGGTGACATCTAGGGAGCTAGCATTGAACAGAATTCTTTATTTCTCATGAAAACCCCAGATACACATTATCACATTTTTCCATATTAAAAAACTGAGACATTAAAAGTGAGAAATGTCCCCAAGGTGATGGCATTAGCAAGTGCCACAGCCAAAACTTAAATCCAGGTGGCCTCTCTCTAGAATGAACCCTCCCGACCACAGTTAGTTTCCTAAACCCCAAACAGTCACATGACAAACCTGGAAGGGATAATTCTGTTCAGAACAAAACAACCAGTACTTTTTAAAAATATGATAGTAGATTTTAACATGTTAGAATTTTTATTACAAGTTTAATTCTGCTGTTTACTGTGGTACTAGGATTGAACCCAGGAGCATTCTGAGCCACAGCCCCAAATCTTTGGCTAATTTAATTTTTACACAGGTTCTAAGATGCCCAGGATGACCTTGAACTTGGGAGCTTCCTGCCTCAGACTTCCAAGCAGCTAGGATTACAGTCACGCACCACTGCACCTGACACAATTTCCATTCCTGTTTTAAAAATCTATTTTGAACTTGATTGACCATAGTCCTAGCAGGAAAACATTGAATCAGTATCCTGACATTTAACTTAATGGGATTGGTAAATTCTAATGCTGAAGGTTTTTTATTAGGCTGGGTATATGAGAAATTTCAGCATTGCAGAGAAAGGACTTTATTCTGCCTCCAGACACTTTTAATTGACCTTCCAATTGTTGAGTCAGCATTTTATCTTCATCCACCTGTTTCATTATCTTCAACACCAAGATCCATAATGTCTCTCTTCCTTAAGAATCTATGTAACTACAAGGTGGGGTAGGCTGTGACCAGTAAACTATTGTGTATGGTCTATTTGGCTTAGTGTCCTAGAGAATTTCAAGCTTTGCACCAGTGTGACTCATACTGAAGGAGACTCAGGAGATCCTTAATTATTTGGATTGCAGGGGAATGATTTGCAACCTGCACTTTCCCTGAGGTCACATACACATGGGAAAATGTGAAAAGAAGACCAGATCTATTCTTAGGAATACTGGAAAAGATCTGAGTCATGTGGAGTCACAAAGAATCTGAAGAGTAGACCAGCTCTTATAGTTGACATATCACTTAGTGATGTGCTATTTAACATAAAAAGAAATATGAAGTCTCTTTTCATGTGTATAAACACTGATGAAGCTCACTCTTTGAATCTAAAGCTTCAAGTGTCATACAGCACGAGTACGTCAATTATTTAGCTTTGCCTTAGTCAGAAGACATGCAGATTGCTTATAAAATATTAGATTATATAGTGCTGCCTTGATATCTTTGCACATATCATCTTGAGAAAAAGTTCTGTTGGTTAGATTCCTGGAAATATAATTGCAAAGTCATAGCATATAATACTTTTCAAAGTTACTGATACTGGGATTTACCCTTCCAGAGTAGCTGGATCAATTTAAGCAATTCAGTGTATGTCGTTTATGCACAAAATGTTATAAATTCTGTTCTGAAATACTCACATAGGTATATTTATTTGGATTTTTGCTTTGGGTAATTAATTAACTAAAACTGTGTATCATAAGTTTTTCTGAAGAGACACTGGCAGTATACTCTTGGAGTCCGAAGGATAGTGACTATGAGGGAACAGTATTGGATCTGGGGCTAAAAACATATCTAGTGCAATCAAAAGGCAGAGCTATGGCACGGAACTGATAATTGATGGAATTTTATCTGGTCACTACCTTTCACGCTCCTTTGTTCCCCCATCTTCCTAATGAAATGTTTATTTTATTGCATCTTCTAGGTAGAATTCCTATTTTCAATTCCATTTTTTTTTCAAAACTGAGTGCTGAAACATTCTGTAATCTTCCAAATTGTTCATACAACAACAAAAGTTAAACCTATTTACTTATTTTTCAAAAATTTACCAAAAAAACACTGTTTTCTTTTGTAAAAGGAAATTATTGTTGATTTTATATCTATATATGTATACATACATATATATATATATATAATTGTGACTACATTGATGAATGTTATTAAAGCGCAAACTAATTATTTTGGGTCATAATATCCCTTAGAGAAATTGTCACACAAGACCAAGAGGAAACATGTAAAATGATATTCCTCATTGGAACACTGGCTATAAGTGGCATTACATAACTAGAAGTTATATGGGGTTGCTGTTCAGTATGGAATACTCTGTAACAGAAGCAAAGTACTAAAAGCATATGAAGCAAAATAAAGTCTTAAGAAAATAGTGTTAAGAGAAAAATAAAACGACAAAACACATTTTATAACATAAAATCCTTTGTGTAAAATTTTAAACATACAGTTGCACAATATTGCATATATTCCAAATGTAATTACACAAGAACAAAATTTAGCTATATTATATTCGGTACTAGAGGGAAACGTTGAAAAGGTGAGCAGTGATCACAGAAGAAAGGGCTAAAATAGTAAGATGAAAGCATTTAAATCCCATAAAAAAGACTTGTCTTCCTTATCAGATTGATGTTCTGGGAACAAAAGGCACATGATTATTTCAGTTCTGTACACCTGAGATTCTCATATGTTAAAATAAAATAATGAAATAAAAAGTCAAAGAAAAATAAAAGTTAAGTAAAATTAACTAAGCCCAGTTGTGTCATTGGACAAACACTTGATATGGAATGGGAAAGTTATTTCAAATTACTTATAATTGTCATAGGCAGCAATTGAAGTTAACAACTCACAACTACTTTCATGCCTGACAATGCAGTGGTGCAGAATCTGATGGCTTCTCACCATCTCTTCCACTACTTATATCAACTGTCATCTGGTCTTTCATTTATAATTCCTTCTACTCCTGACCTGTTACAGTCTCTTCTCCCTAAGATAGGTTGATGTCAGATCATATCACACAAAATCGCCCAATGCTTCACATCTTATCCGGAATAATATTCCAATTCCTTAGCTTGGCTTTAGGGCCCAATATCCTTCAGCCTTTTGTCTCCTAACAAGTTACCTTCTTACCTTGCTCCACCCACAGTGAACTCCTTGTTTTTCCTGAAACATGCAAAGCATGCTCCCCTCTCCTGTGCCTTGGCACTTGTTTTTCCCTGACACAGCCTTCTTCCATTAGTTGGCTCACTCCCTCTCTCATATTGATCTTTTGGCAAATGCTACCTAATCAGAGTCCTTTCCTTATCTCCCCAATGCAATATGGCACCCTGCCTTAGTATTCATTCTTTCCTTATTTTACTTTGTAAACTTTTTTTCTGTGATGAGAATTGAACACAAGGTCTTGTGCATGACAGTCATGCCTTCTACCCCTAAGCTACACCCCATCCCCACTTTTTCTATTTTGTACCTGATGGAACTTGACTTGCTGTTTTCACCCACCACCTACCTCTCACTGGAGCTGCATGAAAAAATTACTATTGTTTTTATGGAACTTAGAACAATCATAAGTTCAAGTTTATGATCATAACTACACAACGAATGTATCACTAAGATTTTTGACCTTAATGAAGGGAAATAGATAATAATTGGACAAAATAAAGAAAAAATAACATAGTATTTTGGAATTAAATATATAAACTCATATGACATAAATGTCCAATAAGGACTGATTTTTGTTTCCTCCACCACTGCCCACAACTCTTTTTTTGGGTCCTTAATTCTCAACATGATGGTATTTGGAAGTGGTGCATTGGGAAACAAGTAATTGGGTATCTTGTGATGGAAACAATGCCCTTATAAGAAGAAAACAGATGCCAGAGTTCCCTCTGCCTAGTGAAAACACAATGAGAAAGCAGCCATATGAATGCCAGAATATCCCTCCCCAGGGAACTGAATTGCCCAGCATCTTGACCTTGAACTTCTCAGCCTCCAGAAATGTGAGAAAATGAATTTCTGTTGTTTAAGTCACCCAATTTATGGTATTTTGTTATAGTAGCCTCTGCTGACTAATACAACATCCATGTCTCCTTTTATTTTACTTTTTTTCTTTCCATTAAAGGAAAATGAGTCTCAGCAAACTTTAACCCTTACCTAGAATTTCCCAAACGGGCAAAGGCAAGTTTGTACCCAGGACAGTAGCTATTGGTCTCTTTGTCTTTGACCCTTTGCATTGACCAGCTATTTATTCTCCAGTGTTTTCAAAGATTTTTCATATTTCATTATTTTATTCCAAATTAAAATTCTCTGAAAGGTTCATCTGTGAAAAAAGAAAATGTGTGAAACTCCAGGCATGTGGTCTCACTCCTGATGAAACATTCAGCCTAAATAAATATAACAGCCACTAATCCTTTACACCTTCCTGATCATTTTCAATTCAATGGATTTTAAAAGGGAGGAAGGTTGATCTGAAAAATAATAAAAAGACTAGTAAGCTCAGCAGTATTTGAATCAAACAGCTGCAAATTAATCATAAGCAATGGGGATTGCTGTAAAGCTATAACCTCATGCAGAAGATAAAATAAGACAATTTTATCAACAGGAATGAATCGAGAACTTTCTTCAGGATTGGTTTCACAGGGTGAATAGTGCTCCATAACAAAATATTTTAGTAAACAAACACATGGTGAAATAATTATGTTCCTTATTTTGCCCATAGTCACAGGCCTTTTATGCAAGTAGTAAGGAATTATTTTATTTCATTATTTGATACAGTTTTTGCAGCCAAAAATAGATTTCACCATTCTCCCTTTGTAATGGAAGAATCAGGCTGGTGGAAAGAAAAATTTGGTGTGACCTCTTCAAAGCAAGCATTGCTAAACTGTTGGGACTAATTTTCTTTAGCTTCTTTCAGAATGCAGGTATGTAGTAATGAGTTTCCAGGATGTATAGTAAATACAAGATTTACATTATAAGGAAGCCTTAAGCCAGTGCATAAAAGCATGCAAGTTTACAGTAGAAAGGGATCTGACATGTCTTCCAAAAAATGAAAACACAATACACAGTCAGATCTTGTTTAATTCTAAATAGAACTTTCTTCTTTGTTAGTGAATTTACCATTAAGTTAAATCATTGATTCAGTAATTACTAAATTGCATTTTCGCTTTTTGCCATATGATTTCAGAGTATGTGTCTCTAAATCATAACCCCATGTTCTTTTACTATCCACCCATTATTTTCTGTTGTTTGAGGTGGAAAGGTAAGAGATAGCCTTGAGGAGAGAAAATGTCCCAAGGTCTTAGCCCCTCACCTGTCACCTATTAATACACTAGTGTGCAGAAAGGACTAAAAAACACTTATATTCTGTTTTCTTTTTCATTCCTGTGACCAAAAGACTTGACAAGAACAATTAGAGGAGCAAAAGTTTACTTTGGGGCTCACAGTTTCAGAAGTCTTAATCCGTAGATGAGGGCTCCACTGCTGTGGGCCAGAGGTGAGGCAAGACATCATGGTGAAAGTGTGTGGTGGAGGAAAGTAGCTCAGGACATGGAACCAGGAAGCAGAGAGACAAACTTAGAGAAAGACTCCACTCACCGTGGCACAATATATGCCCCAAAGGCATACCAGCAATGACCCACCTCTTCCAGCCTACAGTTGCTGCCCAATCAATCCCTATCGGTGGATTAATGCACCGACTGCGTTAAGGCTCTCATAACCCCATCATTTCTCCTCTAAGCTTTCTTGTATTGTCTCACACACGAGCTACTGGGGTACCCCTAACCTAATATCTACACCATAACAAGGTCAGAAGCCCCCAACTTGTAATCTCTTAAACTTGGCTTGCAGTTTTTCCTTTTCCTTTGTTCTTTCTCTTCCACATTTTTCAACCATCTTTTTACAAGGACAAGGTCACCCATAAGAGTAGCATCATCATGAAAGTGAAAATATTATCACCATAATGTCTCCAAGAATAAACAAAATAACTACTGATCCATGTATTTTACAAGGAAGAAGTTCCTTGTAAAAATACCACATTTATGACCAATGAGAACTACCAGACCCTAGCCTATAACAACAACCCAATAAAAAGCTTCCCCCTTTGTTTTTGTAAGGAGCACCTTTGTCCCCTTTTAATCAGTCTCTATTTTCATTCAGCTGAAGCCCCAGTTAAAACCCTGCCTGTATATAGTTGCTCTTCCCAGCCTGGTCTCATTTCTATCATTTCCATGCTGAAAGATCCCATCTCTGGTAATAGCATAAAATGAAAAATTTAAATTTGGAACAATATGATATGTGAAAAGCATAACTGTGGTTTTCAGTTGCACTCCCCTAATATCTGAACCTGTACTCCTGATTTTAAAAATTCTTTTTATTCTCAGACTTTGATAATCTCCTACCTCCTAGCCCACAACACATATGCAATTCCACAGAGCTAAACAAGGAATTAAGTGGGGTTTATCATTATAGCTTTACCACCCAAAGCCTGAATTTCTGAACCTGTTGAGCTGGAGGATCTTACAGGAATTCTTCATCTTGATATTTTGAGTTGCACTAATTGATCTTTGCTGACTGAAAACGTATTATGTGGGGATTGGTTTGCATTCTCCACTCTGTAAAATTTACATGAATTTTATGCATTCTCACTTCTCGGTACTCCAGGAGTCGGTTCTCATAAAAATGCTAAGCACAAGTATCTGTTTCCTGTTCTCTCCTGCCATCCACCCTGTGCTGGGAGTGAGCTAAGGCAATCTTTTGCTATTACAGTTAGGAATACGGAATGTGGCCTTTGTATTCAGACTGTCAGGTGCAAGTCCTGGCTCCCTTCCTCACTTGCTTGCTTAATTTCTCTAAGTACTTTAGTCAGCTTTGTATTGCTTTTCCCTAAAGACCTGAAAAGATCAATATAGAGAAGGAAAATTTTGTTTTGATTCAGTTTCAGAAGTTTTAGACTTTCTGTCTGTGGTTGGCTGATTCCATTGCTCTGGGCCCAAGGTGAGGCAAGGAATCATGGTGGAAGGACATGGCAGAGGAAAGATGCTGAGGACATGAAGGCCAGGAAGCAGAGAGAGAGCTCCACTTACCTGGCATAAAGTAAAAACCTGAAAGGCACGTTCCCATTAACCCTGCCTCCTCTGGCCACATCCTACCTGCGTACAGTTACCACCCAGTTAATCTTTATCAATGGATGGATCCACTGATTAAGTCACAACTCTCATAATGTAATCATTTCACCTGTGAATATTTTTGTGCTGTCTCACACATGAGCTTTTGAGAGACACCTCATGGTTAAACCATAACACCATGCTTCAGTTTCCTCGCCTCTAAAATGGTGATGATAAATCCTTCAAATTATGGAATATTATGACAAAAAAGGAATGATTACAATAAAACACAAAGGAATACCTACCAAAGAACAGCTACTTAGTAAAAGAATACTTTTACTCTACCCCAAATTACCCTTGGTTTAGAAATTGTTACTTCTGAAGTGTACTAATATTTTACCCTATACTCCTCCAAAAGTAAAATATCTGTTGCATGATTATTAAACAAATATCAAAGGAGAGGAAAAAGTTACCAAAATCCCATAAATTTTGTAAATGTATTCATATAGATTATACTTCCACATTTGCTTAGTTTTTTATTTTTACTGCCCAAGGTTACACCAATTTATCATTTGCTATCAAAATTTGAGGCACTTGGACATTTTTGGTAAAGTTAAAAGTTTATGTTCAGCCCATGCAACTTTGCCTAGATCTCATATCATTTGAAGGTTACATTCTTTGTTTTTTTCATTAGGTTATAAATTCATCTAAAATAAATTCTAAGTTCTTTAACTTTTTAAATATCTCTCTTCAATATAAGTTGGGCATCAATTATTCTTATGAGCTTTTCAAATTGGTTTGTGAGAAAAGTTCACTGAAGTTGAACTGACTCCTGCCAACATTGTGCTTAATGAGAATGTATTCAAAATGCTTGAAACCAGTAAATGACTTCTTCCTGAGAATGCTGACTTACACACCCTTGTCCAGAGTTCCTCTTTCTTGGATGAGTTACCCTGAGGCAACAAGCAACTCTGCAGAATTAGCACAATGCTATAGGAATAAGGAGTCACTGCACTGTGATATAATCACCAGAGAGAATTGTGTGTTTCCCTTGATGGTGGATTTGGAACACCACACACTCTTAAACCATGGAGCAACCATTTTTGGCCATATGAAAGATGTTGAAAGAGGAAATTTGCCCTAACAGAATTCTTCTGTTTATTCAGCATCTATAACTTTCCAAATGCAATATCAGACACTGAAGAAGGAAGAGGAAACCAGACAGACCTCCACTTCCATGAAGATTTCAGTAGGGATGGGGAGACAAACATAACTGAGCACAGTTTATCTTTTCTTTTTTTCCTTAAATGCTGTTAACTGATATTTATCATGTGCTCACTGTGCACAAGGCTTTGGCTTGATATTTTGAATGCAAACACAATTAAGATTCATTTTCTTTTTGTCCAGGAATTAGTGATCTAAATGAAGAGATGGAGGTGAAACCACACAGAGACAAATGCCATCCTGATAATACTTCTCTCTAATCTGCCCCAGTGCTCAGTATGTGCTGGACACTTTCCTACATCTTTACAGTAGGATTCTCATTTATTGTGTGAGTTTCGCTTCCTGCTGCCTTGGCTGTACAGCTGGACTCTGAGACCCAAGCGTGAAGAGCTGTTGCAGTTGTAGCTTGCCAGATTCAAAGGCCAAGAAAGAAGTCACAGGGGCCTTCTAGCTTTTAATAATTTGCATTGTGAAAATTTCCAGATTCTATAATTCATAAAGAATCTCATTTAAAAATTTTGGTGAAATAGATGCTTAAGCCAAAGTTTTTTAATCATTCTCTCAGATTTTTCTCTTCAAAGAGGAGATACCTTGGTGGAAAATCTATGATGGATGAACCAAAAGGGCCAACATAAGATTCCTGTATTATTGTGTACTATTTTTGAACCAGGATGATTTTAATTGAGTTGAGAAAGAATGTCCAATTTACACTTAGGATTTTAGAGAGGTGGAATGCTGTCACGCCCTCCCTCAAAAAGCAGAAAGTCTAGATAAACTGAAAATTTGTGACTTTTTCTTTACAGCTATCAGAGAGCTCAAACCACTGGGTGCTCAAAATTTAGGAAAAGAATGGTGACTGGAGGACGGCACCATATCTTACCTGGAGTCAAAGAAACCAGGCATTGGTAAGAAGAATCTAGCAAGGGCGGTAGGTGAATTCTTAGAGTCCAAGTGGGCAAATGAACAGGGAAAACCTTGCTGAGCACAGCAATTGGAGAACGCACATTCTCTTGCAGGCTATTTCTTCATCAGTCCCCCCAGTTGCTTAGAGAAAGGAATGTGAAGTCTTAAGAAGTTGTTCCAAGAAATTGCTCCTCGTCGTGAGCACTTCAGGAATGGAAACCCTCACCCAAACGTCTGCCCCAAAGCTTACCCCTGTCTCTCCTGTGAAAGAAAACCTACATCTTCAGACTGTCATCTGTAGGGTACCGGTGAAAATTTACTACAGTTGGGCAGAAATGAAATAAGGAGATCTATTCCTGGTGGGAGGTCAGAGATAAGGACATATCCAGAAGGACAGTGGGAGGATAAGCAGGCAGAGGAAGGGCCATGTGGCTATGCCGAAGGTCACAATGCCTAAGACCAAGACTTAAGCACTAACCACCACAAGGAAGAACACTCTTATTGCCCTCCAATGCTCAAATTAAAAGCAGTAACAAAGGAAAGCAGGGACAGTGTGAGAAGGATTAGATCTGGGAAAAGAAGCTTTCTGAGGAACAGCACAGAGAAGACTCAAAGCTGAAAAAGGAACCGACAGTGGCCAAACCAGTTCCACTCTTAAATGCAAATTCTTGCTGGGGACAGTGCAGCCAATGCTGGACTACAGGGAAATAGAGCAACCAATGCCAGTTGGCCTATACTCAACCAGATTTGCTTAGAATCCCATACTAAATGCCTGCAGAAAGGGAAACATGCTTATATTCAGATTTTAAAACTATTTTATATTCTCTACTATTCTTCGTAAGATTTCATTTCCTACTCAACAAAGTGCTGAGGCTTACAAAGGGTCAAAAACCCTACAACAGTCTCAGTTGCAAATTAGATTCAGATATGAGATAGAGGTTGGAACTGTTCAGCAGAGTTTAAAATTATGAAAATTAACATAATAAATGCTCTAGTAAAACGTTTGGCACACTGTGGCCCCCAAGCCACATTTAGCTAACAACATGCTTTTGTATGATCCTTGAGCTAAAAATAGATTTTTAGATTGTCAAATATTAGGAGGGAAAAGAATCAAAAGCAGGGTAGTATTTCAAGCCATGTGAAAGTTATATGAGTTTCAAAGTTCAGTGGGATTATATTTGAAAACCAGTAAATTATCATTATTAATTACTGTGGGACAATACATTTTAAAATTTAACATATGTTTTCTAAAAGATGTTTGATCACTTCCAATTATGTAAATATTAAAATCAAGGCCAAAATATTTTAAATGTGTGGCACTGATGAAATAAATATTTCCAACCTTGGCTATATTCTTCCTACTTCAGTACTACACTTATCAAACACTTTGTATGAGATCAGAGGACCCTCAAAAGAGACATGTGGTAGCATGAATACAGAGTTAGGAGCACAAATGCATGAGCTAGTGGGAAAACCAAGTCAATGTATCAATGAAAATAAAATTGTATTTCTATGTTATGTTGCAAAAGTGGAGAACTAAAATTACAAAGTTGAGAGAATAAAAGTATTAAGTCATAAATATCATGAGGCCCTTAGGGTGAGGTGAGTTCTAAAAATACAAAGCACAAGTACCTGCAGAGCTATTGATTAATATATGGGGTGTTCAAGGAAATACTGGAAATCATTCTGAGAAACGTAGAACACACACACACTCAGTAAACCTCCTCTCCCGCCCCTGACCTCCACAGGTACACACATGGTGCCAGAAAATTCAGAGCAGTGAAAACCTGAATGGCAAAGAAGCGTGTGAAGATGGTGGGGGAGTTCTCAGTATTAATCAAAGAAACAATAAGGCATCAATCAGAGCAGCAGCATCTGCAATTAAAAGCCTCCATTCTTACAATTAGTGATATAGTAGGAGGAATTGGGAAATTTTTTAAAATTTTTAATTAAGGAGATGATATTGTACAATCATAAATGCATATAAAGTAACAATTTTAATGGATTTCTAATGTTAGACTCCGGGTGATATTGTGAGTATTTAGTAATGTTAAATACTTCATGACCTGAGATTCCCACCTCATAAAAAATCAGGCCTGTATTTGAAGTATGGTGAGTATTTCTTTTTCCTTTTTGAACAGGTATATGGATTTTCTCCAAACATTTGTGGTGGTTGGGGAGTTGGAGACTTCCTACAGTAATGGAAATATAAATGGTGGGAGATGTACCTGTGGAATACTCTGAAGTAGTCAAACACAAATTATTGGTATCTACCACCCTAAAAATACATTTTAAAAGCATATTTTAATATAGATTTATAGTGCAATAATAGATACATGAAACTAATACACACATATTCAAAACAGCACTGTGCATTTTTCAAAGGCACTTGCATAGCCAAGCATTTACACCAAATATCTATCACATAAAAAGAATGAGAGGAACCTCATGATGGGAAGAAAAAATACAACAAAAAATGAAAGGAAATGTGACAAAATCAATAAATATCGACTAAGGTGTCAGAGAGCCTGAGACATTCAGAAAAGCTCTTTGATATCGTGTCTGTCTTGAATCATGACCACTCCAGATCAAATGAAATCTAGCTTGGTCTTTACCTGCTAATGCAGTCAGGGAATAAAGTTCAGTCATTTTTAAGGTGTGATTACTGCTTAAGTTGATTTTACCAAACCCCATATCTGCATGTGACCCAAAAAGTTTCGAGTTTCCCTTGATTTGGCTTGTCACTCCTCTGTCATACATAATGTAGTATTACTCAGCCACAGAGAAGAATGAAATTATAGCATCTGCTGTTGAATGAATAGAATTGGAGGCTAGCACTCGAAGTGAAATAAACCAGGCACCAGAAAGGTCAAAGGTCAAATATTTTTTCTAAAATATGGACACTAGTCCAAAAGTAAGGGGAAAAATGAAGAGAAAAGGGAAGAAAATAAAAAAAAAATGATGGAGGTTCATTAAAATAGAAGAAAGATCGTGGATTAGTGGAAGGGAATTGAGGAGAAAGGAGGGATGGATAAGGGAAGAATAGTGGAATACATTTTACCTAACTTTCCTTTGTGTGTGTTCATTATATACCATAGTGAATCTCAACATTATATTTACTCATAAGTCACTAACTTAAAAAAATCTAAGTAAGTAGCAGAAGGGTAAGTAGAGGAAAGGAAAAGAAGGAGGGAGGAAAAAGGAAAAGGGGGAGTATTAGGGACTGAATTAGAGCAAATTATATTCCAAGCTGTTATAATTATGTCAAAAATGAATCCTAAAGTTATGCATAACTAAAATAACCAATTAAACAAGGAAAAATAGACTTCCTTTTTCCTTGATACTGTAGCTGCTATGAATAGATCATAGCAACATCTGTTTTCTGTAGTACCCACTTTCATCAACACCTCCCTCCCCATGAGGTTATTTTTTTCCATCTATTTGGGTACTTGTCCATTTCCATTCTCTCAGTCAACCTCCATTACCTCTCCTCAGGGATGGCTCTTGACAAGAAAAGATGGAACTGACTCTTGGAGATATCAAGACCTGGAACCACAGAACAGAAAAGCCCAACTCTACTCTGAGTGAGAAAATGGTGGAGTGGAATAAAAGGACAGAATATCAGTATTTTGTGTGGGCAGACTTTATAACTGCCAGAATGTGGCACAAATTAATGTCTTCACAGATCAGCCACGCATAAAAATGAAGCAGGGTTTTCAATGTAGAACTTTGCATACCATTTACGACATTAAGAACGTGTCAGTTTTCAAGAGAATCTATGCACAAGTTTTACAAATATATTTATCTTTGATATTATAAGAAACTATTTTGAGAATTCCAAAGTAAGTAATTCTAAACTAAGGAGTTGCTCTGCCTCATTAGAGCTTGTCACTGTTTGGCTAACTTTGACTCTGAAGATGAGCTGCACATAAATTTTTTTGATAACCCAGAAGTCATGCAAGGCTAGAAAAGAGTTGTTCTTTCTAGAGACTTTTCTATATTGTATGTTTTCATGGGGAAACAATAATCTTCCAGTTTTTCCAGATGCAGCAGAAAAAAATTGATTCTGCCACATGGCTAACTAGGAGTCAATAATATTTGATCTTAGGCAATTCAGTGGTGATTTGCTCCATTAGCTCTCACAGAAGCATGCTATTCACTCTGTAGGATAGAGTCATTTCCTATTAAGTACAACACAAGGATAAGAGCTGAGATTTTCTTATCAGTGAGTATTTCTTTTCCTTATTACTGTTATTTACAGTACTATTAAGTGACAGGAATCCCAATAGCTGTCAATAATAAATTTGTATTAAAGAACTAGCTTATGATTTTCTTGATAAAGGAACGGGCTTTTAATTGTCAGTTGCTTTACATCTGCATAAAATATGACCCAAATTAGCAGCACTTTTAAAGAGAAGCAAGGTCAAACCAGATGCAAATCATTTTTAATTTGACTGGTTTTGTAATAACTTATATACCACGAATGTTTGTACAAAAGATATTTTTATAGAATCCAAAATGGAGTGGTACATAAAACTAAGTACAAGGAGAAATATGTAGAAGACATTAAAGTGCTTCCTAAGGCTTTTCATGGGAGGATAAGGAGGTAAGGGATGCTATGGACCTATTTTTCTCAATTCATCCTATGTTTTTGTCAAGAGGCTACAAATTAACATCTACTACATTATTTAATATGTGTGAGTATTCCACTAAATATGGTTTGATGTTCATTAAGCATGAACAATCCTGGTGCCATGAAAAGATGATAGAGTTTCATATTTATGAAGAGACATGCAAAATTGAGCATAACAGCATGATTTTAGTGGCTGAAAACTAGAAAGTACCCAAACACCCACCAATAATATAGTGGATAAATAGTGATATATCTATGCAATGGGACATTATGCAGTAATGAAAGTGAAGAAACTATGGATACATGGAACAACTTGTGAAATAGCACAAACAAATATATATACAAAGAGATAATTACGATATTAAAAGTCAAAGCATGGGGCTATAGTGGTCACTCAGTGGTTATGGTGCTTGCCTGGCAAGCACAAGAATCCAGGTTCCAATCCCAGCACCACGAACACAATGAAATGTCAGAGCAATAAAAGCCACATGAAAAACTAAATAAAATTGATTCTTTCTGTCTCTCTCACTATATCTCCCTCTTTAAAAAAATTCAAAGCATTGTATGACTTTGGGGAACTGAAGGGCAATAATTTAGAGAGGGCACAGGTAAAGGGTGTCTTCTGGAGTGTTGGCAATATTCCCTTTTGTAACATGTATTGTGGTCATTCAGGTGTGGATAATCCATTTTGCTGTATGTATATTTTACACACCTTCCCTATGAACCCCACATTTGTTTTTAAAAGGATGCTTAAATGGGGATGGAACAGTGGATCAGCAGTTACAGTGTTTGCCTGGCATGTATGAGGACCAGTGTTCAAATCCCAGCACCACATACACCATTAAGTGTCAGAGAAACAAAAAAAAAAGATACGAAAATAAATAAAATTGATTCTTTCTTTCTCTCTCTCTCTCCCTCTCCCTCTATGTTTACCAAAAAAAAAAAAAAAAAAAAAAAAAGTGTTTAAATAACCCTACCTCTACACAAGATTTTGGGAAGGAGGCCATTCTGATTTAAATCCTGAATTTGTTTTTGTAACTTTGGGAAAAGGAGTTATTTAACTCTTGGCTTCTAGTTTCCTCATTTGGACATCGAATTTGTTATTACCATTTAAGATTTTGTCACAGGATTTAATGCCTTCTTCTCAGTGGGATTCTATAAAACTTACCAAAGTTAACTCCACCCTTCTTCATCTTTCAGCTTGCTATTTTATGAGAGTGCATGACAGTTATGAGAAGGAAGGCTATGCATCACTTGGGTACGGAAATAAAAAGGACCCCACGATTCCACTGTCTTAAAACTGTTGAGATTGTAAGCCAGCAAGGAAAACTATGTTCAATACATTGTTCAATAAATCAACAGATTAATTTTCTTACACAATAGATTTTGCCCATCTGTCAAGCTCTAGCCAACAGAAGGCACAAAGAAAGGACTTGGTTGCAAGACTATGCAGATAGAAATTCTTACTGAGGGCTAGTTTACTGGTTACAAGGTTTGCCTGGCATGCGCTAGGACCTGAGTTCAAACCCCAGCACCACAAACACAACCAAGTGTCAGCGAAGATAAGACCAGATGAAAAAATAGATAAAACTGATTCTCTTTGTCTCTCTCCCCGTGTGTGTGTGTGTGTGTGTGTGTGTGTGTGTGTGTGTGTGTCTTAAAAAATAAATAAAAAGAAACCATTGCTGAAAATTCAACTTGAATCTGAGGTCAATATTGATCTATAGTTTTGGTTCATAAATAATGTTGGTCTACTGATAGTTAAGGCTTCATGAATTCATTCTGATAAATATTTTCACTCCACAGAGAAGTTTGCTTTTTTTCTATCATGTCTTTGTTTACCTTTACATTCAGAGACTATTGTCCTGAACTACGATGGGTTAACATGGCAAAGGACATTAATGAATCTATTAATTCAACCACCAAATATCTATAACACCCTGATTTTGTGTTTAATCATAACTCATGTTTAGAATAGAAAGAGTCACTGTTCAAGCACATCTAAAAATTGTCCTGCTTAATTAACCTGAGAGTTCAACCACATGGACTTTCTCCAGGACTTTCTGTTTGAATCAGATATACAAAGCTGATGTACATTCAGGGTTTCAGATGCCTTGTAAAAAGAGGTTGAATACCTCTGTGTGAAAGGTAGCACAGGGTCACCATCATCATCTCACAGAGAAATCAATCAGCTTGCAAACTTGCAAAGCCTAAACATATAATGAAACTGAGATCAAAACTGAAATCTCTTTTAAATGCATAACCACCTCAAGTAATATTTATCCTTGGAAAAAAGTAGAAAAAGAATTGCCAACTTTAAAATATAAATATTAAAGAAAAGATTTTATATATGCATTACAATTTTATTTTTCAATGAAGCAAAGTATTGTGCTAGTATAAAGACAGCTCCTCAGCCTCAGTAGAGCTAATCATAGTTTTGAAAGTTTTGTCTTGTTTGAGGTAGATACCAAAGGCACATTAAACTGAACTTTATCTGTTTTGTTTTTAGCATTATGTTTCCTGTGAGGATCTTAGAGTTATTGGGCTAGATAATGGCTGATTTAGGAATCCTTCTATATTCCTCACACCCCCAGTTATCTCCAAGTATCCAGGTGGCACTGGATAATCAAAAAATGCTTAAGAATGAAGAGATCCCATAGTAGCAGCTCACACTTACAGTTGCTTCACTTTATTCGTTTATGCAAAGCTACCACAAAGACTGCGTGACATACTTGGTCAACTCTGGTGTCAGCCTGCTGAGTTAATGGTACAACTGTGCTCCTCACTAACTGTGAACTGAAGGCAGTTAATTTATCATCTCATAACTTCAGTTTATGTGTCTGTACATCAGGATTTACGATGGAGTATTTATATTAGGATTTATGAAGGTGCCAACCTCACAGAATTATTATCAGGATGAAATGGGAAAATGGCTGTGAAATATCAGGTAAAAACCCTCTAACTTCAAGTCCACAGTTAACGTTTGAGTAAATTTAAAAGGCTAATCACGGTGGCTCAGCAGTTTCTGCGCTTGCCTGGCAAGTGCGAGTACATGAGTTCAAACCCCAGCAACCGGTACACAACGAAGTCTCAAAGCAACGAAAGCCACATGCAAAACTTTCTCTCTCTCTTTAATAAATAAATAAATAGCTATTCTCCAGATCTGGGTCTGGTCCAATATTATTTTTATTTTATTCTACTTCAAGATAAATTTAGACCTACAGAAAGGTTCCAAAAATAGTACAGAGCGTTTTCATGTCCCCGTAACCCAGTTTCCTCCACTGTTCATGTCTTCCCTAAGCACAGCACAGTTATGAAAGCTAAGAAGTTAACATTGGAATATTTTTAGCTGTAGTCTCTGTTTATTCCATCAGCTTTTTCACTAATGGTCTATTTCTGCTTTTCTGACAAATTCAGAGATATTTAGTTGCTATATTTTTTGAGTGTCCTCAACTGTGACCGTTATTCAGTTTTTCTTGTCTTTGATGACTTTGGTGCTTTTGCAGGGAACAGGCCAGTTATTTTGTTGAAATCCCTCAATTTGCAGTTGCTGCGACTAGGCGAAGGATATGTGTCATTGGCATGGGTACCACAGACATGATTTGCTCTTTTCAGTGCGATGTATCAGTAGGCACATTGTGCTGACCTAGCAACATTCTCTCAAACTGTCCCTCAAATCACCCCCAGCTGGTGGACTTGCTTTCTACCACTGTTATTTTGCTCTTTACAGAATGTCATATAATAGAATTATATGATAAATAGCATTTTGGATCTTTTTCATTTAGCAAAAATCATCTGACGTTTATCATGCTGTTCAATGCAGAAAGGTTTTTTCTCTTTTTACTGATAGGCAATATTACAACGGAATATTGGGCTATCACAGTTGGTTCAGGGTTCTCAATTATCTTTGTAGATATCTGGTTGTTTTCAATTTTGGAAGTTTTCAAAAAGGTGTTTATAGCGGTTGTGTAAAATCTTTTGTGAACTTAAGTTCTTTTCTTTGGAAAAAATACATAGGGGTGAGATTGTTAGATGGAATAGCTGGCTTATATTTTAACATCCAGCGGCCTTTCCCTCTGGAGATGGCATCCACTCTCCCTTAGATATGTATTTACTTTCCTGAATAAACTTCTCTCCATGCCTTCAGGAAAAACACTTCTAAACTTTTCCACAGGCTCCATTACTTTGTCCATTACCCCTGACTATGCATGTGATTCCGGTTTCTCCACACTCTCCCTAGTATTTATCTTCAGCATTTTTTTCTCTCTCTTTTCATTTTCTCATTCATATATGTTGTTTCAACTGTCAAACAAGTCAGAGAATTCAAGGAAAGTAGGAACATACATTGCATTTATCAATATTTAATTTTGACAATATCAATATTTCATTCTCCCATTCTTTATCTTTCTCAGTCTTCCAAGATTACTTCTGTTATCATTTCCTCTCTGTTTTAGAGAACTTAATTTCATCATTCTTTTTGGAAGGGTCTGCAGCTAACACATTCTCTTAGGTGTTTTTTATTTTGTTTTGTTTTTCATTTTAGAGTCTCTTATTGAGCCTTCATTGCTGAGACATACTTTCACGGAGAAGAACCTGTCATTTGACAATTGTTCTTGTTTTCAGATCTCAGCACTTGCACAAGGTTGCATTACTTTCTTTTGGTCTTCATCATTTCCAATATGAAATGGATTCTCACTAGAATTGTGTTTCTTCCTCGGTTAAAATGTCACTTCTCTCCCACTGCTCTAAAGGATGCGATTGTCTTTTGCTTTCAGACGTTTGACTATGCTGTGACTCTGTGTGTGCCAAATTTGGGAAATTTTCAGCCAAACTTTTCAGCTTTATTCAGATGTGATTAACAAATGAAAACAGTAATATTCAAGGTGTCTAA